>JAGDQP010010512.1:2777-55589 GCA_022664845.1 Lepisma saccharinum | reverse complement strand
TTGGGCCAACCATTTTTGGTTACATGGGTAATGCCTAAGCTTTGAAATCAGATCCGAAATGATGTATTGAACGTGTTGATTTCTCCTCCGAGGGAGTCGAAAGAGCATCCAAAGTTAGTTATGCTAGGTTTAGTTGGGTTAGGCTAGACTCGCTTGTTTATTTCATACCTTGCCAGACATTGTATAGAGTGCCCGATTTCATAGGCCTACATTCTTAATATTTTATTGGTTGGTAAAATTATATTTTTAATTATTTCAGTTGCCGTGAAGTGTAATTGGATTTTACACTAACTTGTAAGACTCTGACAATGCCGAATTGTGCGGTTGCTTTATGTGGAAATTACAACCAAAAGACAAAAGATACGTATATAATTTACCACAGGTTTGCGAAGGATCTCTCTCGTAAACAGTGGCTTCATGCATGCAAGCGTGAAGATAAAATAAATTTCAAGAATGCTACTATGTTCAGTGTTCATTTTACCGAAGATGATTATGTTGGAGACCTTCAAGCTGAACTTCTTGGATTACCTCGGAGGAGAATTTTGAAGCCAACAGCAGTCCTAGATCCAACTGAAGTAAGCCAGGAACCTCTTCACATACCATCGCATGAAAATGCAGAGCAAGATAGTACTACGAAGAAAATATAGAGAGGTGTAAGATATGAAAACCGTGCAATTTGAAAGCGTGCACTTTTTATGTTTAGTACACTCTCACCAAAGAAACGAAAGATTTATGTAAGTACTGATACTGATTTAAATAATTCCGAAGAGCTGAAGAAAAAGGTAAGGCAGCTTGAGTTAGAAAATAAAATAATGAAAGATGAAGCAAATGAACTTAGAAGAAGAAATACATTTTTACAAAGTAGCGTAAACATAAAAAATAGGCGAATTTTGTTTCTGGAAAATCAAGTGAAAGACAATGCCAAACAAATACTGAACAAAGTTTTTAGCCAAACTCAAATAGACTGTTTGATATCAGGAAAAAAGAAGCCACACTGGACTAGAGAAAATATTAGCGGAGGACTAACTCTTCGCTCTTAAAAAGAAAAAAACAAGTTATATCTATTTGCACGAAAGCATGGGTATTCCGTTACCTGGACTTTCAACTCTTAGAAGGTGGGTTTCCAATTCTTTTCATTGTCGTCCAGGAGTTTTTGTTTAAGTTTTAAATTTAATGCAATGCCAAGAGAAACATTTAGTGAGAAAGAGCGAATTTGTGTTTTGAGATTTGAGGAAATGAATGTTGACTCCTGAATGTGCTATGATCAAGAGGAGGACAGAGTTTTAGACCCTTACAATCATGTTCAAGTTGTAATGGCACGCGGACTTTGTGGAAGCTGGACTTTGTTTATTTTATAATTTTGATACATCGATGACCGGAGAGTTGTTGAAACACATAATCAAGGAGGTTCAAACCGTAGGATTTAATGTTGTAGGAATAGTTTTAGATTTGAGTGGGCAAAATGCAAGTGTGTGGAGTGATCTAATTATACAGTTTAACAATACATCGATCCCTTCTGATCATATCTGCGTTTTTGCTGACGTACCACATGTGATTAAATTGTTAAGAAACCACTTTCTGGATAATGGCATTACACTTCCAGGAGGGAAAACTATCAACCGAAGTATAATTGAACGTCTATTAGCCCTCGATAAAGGAGAAATTAAATTATGCCCTAAATTAACATTTCAACATTTGACAGTGTATGGTAAAGACAGACAGCGCGTTTATCTTGCTTGTCAGTTATTTTCGAATCATGTTGCACAAGCTATTAGTCTTCTGATGCCTGAAGAAAAAGAAGCGGTAGAATTTTTCAAGTTAGTGAACGATGTATTCGATATTCTAAATACTAGAATTCCAGTGAATGATACAAACCCAATTGCAAGTGGATTTGGACTGAGGTTAGAGATTCAGGAAGAAGTGCTGCGCAGGTTTTACAAAGCCTCCGAAAATATGAAAATTGACAAACGTCAATCGCTACTTCATTTCCAGAAGGGATTTTTAACAACCATTAGATCTCTACTGTGCTGCTTTTCGGATGTTAAAAGGAAATGTAATGTAAAATATATACTAACTTCGCACCTAAATCAGGACTGTTTGGAGAATTTATTTTCGCAAATTAGAGCAACTGGGAGCACGTATGACCATCCTCTTTCAGTTGAGTTTAAGAATCGTCTGCGATTACTAATCATGAGTAAAAATACAACGAACATTCCATTCAGTAGTTCCTCAGTTGTTGCTGTTAAAGGTGAAGATGCTTACTTAACATCACACATTTTCTCAGGATTAACTCCTGACATGGAAGAAGCACTTTCAATCCTTGAAGGTGACATTGAAATGCGATAAGTCACTCTACAGTATATAACTACGCCGTCTACATTTCAGTCCTCATCTGATTGTTCTTCTCAGGGCCTTCGCTATTTGGTAGGCTACATTGCTTTTCGTTGCCGGAGTATAGACAATAGTCTTGGTCATCCAAGTGGGCAAATTATAAATTTACCCGTTGAAACCTCTAGCATTGGTTGGATTGAAAAACTTTCACATGGAGGTTTGAGCATTCCGTCAGATAACTGCCTAGAAACCATGAAAGAGTTTGAAGTTGTACTTGAAATTTTCCACAATAACTCGTTGTCCAGCAAACCTGCCGTGATGCATAGTTTGATTATGATACTGTCAGATAAATATCCACATATAAATAAACAAATAATAAAGATATATGTGAGGCTACGGACTTTCATCCGCATTCGCCACTGTAATGCAACAGCCAAAGCACAAAAAGCAATGCAGCTTCAGTATCGAAAATCTCGTAAATGGTAAGCTTCGTCAATTTCCTCTTCAGCAGCAAGTTGAAAGGTAAGGGTATATCAAAAAATTTCTAATATCTTTCTTAATAAACATAAAATAATTTAATCATGCAGTATTATGAATCACTTGTAGAATCGACGGAGATGAAGGAAATTTTCTAATAGCTGTCCACCCTCTGAAATGTTATATTATTATTATTATTCAAATGTTTTATTTCTGCGGGATATAGGCCAACTATAGGCATACGAACAGGCTTACACTATTATAAGAATTCTGTTAATTTCGTTCGGAACTTCGAAATTATGTTTCCATCCTCACTCATCAGCAGAGCCGGATTTAGACCCATGACTTCCAGCGCCCTCTCCATTTTCCCCTCACTCCCATTTTTTCATCTTCCCATCTTCACATTATGACAAATTGTTTTCCTCCGTCCTCTCGTCATTTCATAATAATAATAATAATAAGGAGATAAGTTACTTAAATCTTTTAGAGCGACGCACTTTCCCTAGAAAAGCGCTTTAAAAAACAGTCCCTCACGGAAGATAATCTACAATGTGCTGGGCTTACTTTTGCGATACCGGCAAGGAAGAAATTAATTATTATAAAATAAGTGAAGTGGAGCCCAGTTGGGGGATTGTACATATATGCTATCAGCAGACTTCAGCAGCGAGCATCGTATTTGGATGAAAAATTCTGTTGGAAAAATTGCGGCTAGTCCTTTCCAACGACACACCAAGCACCGTTTTAGCCCTAGTAGTTCTAAAGATAAAAAATGGACCCTATCTCTGGCGCCGTCCCTTCAATGTGTACCATCTGTGCAGGTTGGAGCTAGTGTTACCTAGACCTTTCGAACGACACCTCGACCACCTTCCTAGCCCTAGAAGGTCCCGAGTTGAAAGTTATTGACAGATGGACAGAGTGGGCGCATAAGGCTTCATAGCACTTGCTGTTGAAGCCAAAACATAATTTTCTCCTCGTATTGGGAGGACGGGCCTCGCAGTGCCCCTTTGCCTACGACACTGCTTTCGATTACAAAATAGCATATGAAGTAGAGAAGAAATAAAATTATTTCATTTGATTACTTTGATTCATCTCGTCTTATTTCATTTGATTACTTTGACTCATCTCGTCTTATTTCATTTCATCCTATGGCAAATTAATTTTCTCGCTAAAAATAAACTAAACCATTTATTTGCTTACATTCCAGGCAATTGATAAAAATAGAATGCATTACATGACTATTGCAAAAATGTAAATATTAATATTTGAATTCCCTAACTTTAGAATACCTTGAACGACGTAGAAAAAAACTCTGATATCGCATTTTTCCTATTATATACGAGTCTTTCTTCTCGCTTGTGACGTCACGCCTCAAAAGGCAGATGATCAGTTGCAAGTGGCGTTACCTTATACCTTTGACTATCTTGGAAAAAAGGTTATGCTACTCATTTCAGTCATTTCTGTTATTGCAAATATGTGTTTGATGTTTAAATTCAGTTTAATGTATTTTGCCACAATATTTATTAATAATTTTATCAAGTAATGACATGTATATATTAACTTTCTCTCGTTTTATGCCTTCAAACTTCCAAGAGAGCTTAGATCTTTTGATCGAGGCTTAATCGCACAAATTCGTAGAATTACAATATCTCTACTAACATGCGGATATATGTTGGTGCAACAGTGATCTTGATCTTAATCTTAATCTTGATCTACAGATAAACAGTTTTTTTTCAACCTGGCCTAGGTAGATAAGAATACACATGCTTTGCACTACTTTTTCGCCACCTGGTGTCAGTCCAGCCGAACTAGAAATGTATTAAATCTAGTATGCAATAATATTGTTTCTGCATTCGATTTTAAAAACGAAAAATGATACGGAATGCGAGTTCGGTATCTAATACTTCAGTTTATTGGCCCGCAATAGATTAAAAACGTAAATATTGTGCACGGTTTACTAACAAAATTTCATTCCTAGTTCGACTAGACTAACACCAGGTGGCATGGAAGTTAGGAACGTATGAAAATTCGCTGTATATATCTCTATAAAAGTTTTATCTATGACGTGTAGATTTAATCCCTAGACCAGGATTAAAAAGTTTTGTTCAGCCGGGCATAGGTATCATACAGAACGGTACATTTCAAAGAAAGTTGAAATAATGATACTGTTAGATGTTTTCTTTAGACTGAAATAAGAAAATAATAATAAAAAAAATCATTTCCTCTCTCAGGTACTTGTGCTAATGACAACCAACAACATTCTAAAACTTCAGTTGGAGAAAGAAACCGAGAAACTCAAAGATACCTTATAAATAAACTCAGACGTATTTGACTCATGAAGAAGGAAAATACATAGTCATGTAAAACCGAAGCAACGAGGAATGGTTCTATAGATTTTTTTCAATGTGAAGTACAGGAAAAAGGAGACGAAAGAAATTAATCTTCATTAAAATTCTAGAGCTTGTTGCATGTTGAAATATTCTCGTCTTTAATGCTCGATTGCCAGCTTTCAATGTCAGTCAGGCGAAAAAATATTTGAAGGTTTAAATTGGCCTACATTTCCAGGGTTAAGAGGCAGAAAAGAGGCTAAAAGAGGAAAGATTAAAGAAAAAAGAGAGAGAAAGAAAGAAAGAAGAAAAAGAAAGAAAAAGGCCGAGACAGACAAATGAGGTTGCATTTTGTAAATAGAAAACAACAACTAAGATTTTCTGGTCTCAGGAGTGTTGCCAACTCTTAAGTACTACTGTATTTTGCTACTTATGTTTAACAGAACTTTCTTAAATCTTGATTTTGTTTCAGAGGCGAGATAACATTTTATAACCCCCTTCCCCCGTGCATGAGAATACCAAGTACGGGGGCCGATTCGGACCATTGTGAGACTAAGGTGAAGGGCCCCCTGATTGCGGGGTTTTGCGTCAAAGTAGTTACGACTCTGTTTTGTTTCCTGATCACCTACTTTCTTCGAGAAGGGAGAAGTAACGGAGTTGGTCCTAATTTAAGATAATGTGATGACAATTCCGTGATAGATGTGATGATAAAAAGTAAGAAACCAATGATAACCAATCCGAAAAGAAAATGCTGTGATTTGATTGACCTCTGGATCTGTTAATTATATTACTGTTAAGGTTGATTTTAACCTTTCAAGTTATCAGTGCTTAATATTATTTTATAATACAATCGAGGCATATGTGCGAAGTAACGTCTATGTGACATTATGGTGAAAATTGAGTTATTTACGAAACAAAGGTCTCTGATGTGTCCTTGATATGTATCTATTGGGCATATAGCAACAAATAGCCTCGATATTCAAACATTTCTGGATGGAAATACAATACAAAAAACATAGCACAAATGTCTGTGTTAGATGCTCTTCCCGTGATTGAGTACACGCTTAAACAGTAGGGATGGACAAAAAATAGCGTAGCAGCTTTTTCTTGTCATTGGTAATCAATATTTTCTTGTAATAATTTAACTATTTTAAGTTTATTTAATGAGACTTTATTCATTTACTTTTGTAATGGCGTCGATAGATTTTGCTAGAAGTTTCTTTACCTTCTCAATTCTTTCTTGTGTTCAAATACGGGAAAAGCCCTAATCTTACGCAATGTTTAAATCTATCGCGACTTGTAGGCACCAGCCTAGGTATCAACAGTAGTTTCTGCATTATTCTATTATCCTTATTTGGTAATAAGGTATACGCTATGACGTATTATAGTTCTGTCTTACTCTATGAATGCTTATAAGGTCGATGTATATAGTATTCTCATTATTCATATGAACTTTAAGGACAATTACGTGAAAAATCTGAATTATCGCGCAAAGTGCTATGGGTAAATTAGGTAACTCAAGGGTAACGATTTTCCCTCAGCCATCCTGACGCACAATATTGAAAATCGCATATTTTACACTTCTAATCATAAATTAGAGTCGTAGACGAACCTATGTTGGCCTTATATGTGCTCAGATTGCAATGGAAAGTAGCCCTTACTCCTACTGCTACTTTTCTTCAAATGATATGAACAACACACAGGTGAAAAAGCAGGTGCAAACTGTTACTTCATTTTGTATTTCTAGGAGTCATTCTGGAAAGGAAATATCGGCCGTGTAATGCCACATGTTTTACTCATGACCGAGTCATGAAGCAGTGCTGCATAAAGTACACTGACAAGCCTTAGCTAGCAAGTGTCTGCTTAGCGCTGTAGTACTGCATTGGGTAGCTAATCCGGTGACCCGGGATTCGGTTCTTGGCGGGGTGATTAAAAAAAAAACTTTTCCTTTTTTATACACACAGAAAAAAAGTCACTGAACGTTCAGTTGCAGGCAGTCAAACATACATCCAGATGAACCTGCCGAGCGTTCGGCTATGGCAACCGAACATATTTAGTTAAAGGTATTTAGTGAACGGAACAATACGTTGACTAAGCAGTGTACCAGACGTTATAGTGCATGTTACTGGACGCATATAGTAAAACAGTATTGACGGACGAAAAAAAGGGAGAGGTTTGGAGTCGGGTTCGAACTCACGAGTCACGCCTTCTAATTTGCTTGTTTACCTTGTTGTCCAACACTTTACCCCTGCTCCAACGTTTCTTCTGTTGAACGTACGACATTTTACTAGTTCCTTTATGTTACGGAAACAGTTTCTGGAGTAAAGACTTTAATGTAGGCTTCAGTTATTCGAAACGTGGAAATTTTATTAATTCATAGAATATAGCTATGAACAAGAATGATTCGTGACTTTACAGAAGTGAGACACCTCAAGAGTACCATAATGACGTTTACTTTACTTTTCACACTGGCTGCCAATTTCCAAAGCATTCAGTGAATATACTTTTCCACTGGTTGTATGTCTTCAGCAACTATAACCGCCCAGTTACAGTTACGCATTTGGTGCCTGTTACTGTTAATGTTTAGTAACAGTTTGCATAATACAGGGTAACTGGTATCAGACATGTTTTGTTGGAGTTCGACCAAACATCGTTCAGTTCTTGGTTCTATGTTGTTCAGTATATGTTACTCTAGGTTTAGTTGCGTTAATCCTTTTTACCATTTGTGTTTCGCTGCATTTACCATACAAGTTGGCTCTTGTACAGTTCGTTGTACCAAATGTTTTGTTGACGGTACCAGAAAACCCTTAACTGGACCTGTTTAGTTAAAACGGATCGATTTTTCTGTGTGTAGTTATACGCATTTTCAAATTATATAAAGTTCACTTATCATTGGTTAGGTTCAGTTAGGTTAAAATGATTTGGGTTCGGTGTGTTTTTTTATTGATCACGCAATTCACTCTAATTCACGCCAACGGTAACAGTTGGTTCGGGTGTAGAATACTGAGGCGATACGTTCTATCCCAAACGAGTCTTCATTTTCTTTGTCTTTCAGTGATCGGCAGAAACAAACAGGACACTGCTTTCCTAATGTTTAGTTTCATTATACCATATAATACGAGCGTCTAGCCGCAGGTCACTGGAATTAAAATGGCGGCACACTTGGAAACACTTCCGGTACGGCACAGAACTTTTGCCTAAACAGAACTTTTGAGTAAACAGTACTTTTGTGTATGCCCACCGCTAACAAGGGGCTGCGCCCCCCCCCCGCGGCTAACGCCGCCCAGCTCCCTTCGGACGCACCCTTCCCCCCTTGCACACCTCGCTGTCGCTCGGTGTGCATCCTGCCCTGGTGGGTTTATATACATCCTAGTTTTTAGTGGCATCTTTTAAAATTGTAAATCACAACTTTTATTAAATTTCCTTTCGTGTACTTATAAAAAACGAAAAAAACTTTAATTTTCTTTAAAAAAAAATATGTAAAAGGTCAACGCCAGGGTTTGAACCCGGAATCTTTGGATTAGCTGTCTAACGTCTTGACCACAAGACCAAACTGCAGCTGGCGGATTGGGGGCTTCTCGCTGTTACTTATCGTTCAGGATAAGAGAGAGTGGGATACTTCCGCTTTAGTAAGCCGCCATTTTAATTCCAGTGACCTGTGTGTAGACGCAAGTCCATATAATAATCTGTGCGCGGCTGTAACGTCGCCGCATCCTTTCCCCTTTTCTATCCCGACCCTAGTTTTAGAATATAAGAAAGAGAAAATTTGGTCCCAACTTCTACTAGCGACCTCGACATGCATGCATGCAACTACAGCCTCTGTCGCGGGTGTGGATGCTACGGTTTCCATGTCGCGAAGACATTTACCACGTCTCGGTTTGTGTAAAACATAAGAAAGAAGACTAAACAAGAAGACAGGAAAGCACGAGAAGAGTTTTCTTGCTAGAGGGTGGGGGTGGGGGACCAGAATATACAGTATTGTATATTCTGTGTAAACCCCTAATCGGTTCTAACTACTGATTCTGGTAAACCACTTATGCTTGAAGAGTGGAGAAACCCAGGTAAAATTCTGTAATGAATCTAATTTTATCTTTGGCGCATCCAATTTGGCAAATGTTGTTTCGTCATGCAATAGTGCACTCACACACACATAGAGCGCATGTGCGCAAGTTTGGAGAAGGTCTGCGCTGCTGAACTAGCTCAAAACACTCTGAAGACTGTGGTTATTATTAGATGTGCTATTTGCGTAACTACTAGATGCGTCTCCTTTCACACACACCACCATACACAAAATGCATAAATACATCTAAATGTAGAGTGTTTTTCCGGTTTATAAATTTATAACTATTGCATGCTTATTATGTCTTTTATATTTATTATGTATGGAAGTATCATAGGGTCCTAGTCACTGTACAAGTGGGTTTTCTGTGTCAGCCATTGTTAAATAGAACGTTTTTATGAGGTCTGTGATATGTTCTTTGATGAACGGAATGCCTATCTGTTGCTGTAATGGGTCCAGTCTTGTGTATCGTGGGGTCTTCGTAATTATTTTCAGTAGCCTGTTCTGAAATTTTTGCAGCTTCTTGATATTTGATTGCGCAGCAGGTGACGCATATGTCAGTATTGGGCGAATTAGTGGATTTCAAAGCGTAGCTTTTAGTTCGACGTATATGTATTGCCTATTTAGTATGGGTTTTAATTGTTCAAGCCGTCCGGAAACTTTACCAATCTGTTATGTTATGTGTTTTTCGAATGTATGTTTATGATCAAGTGTGACTGCTAGGTATTTTGCGATGCTTGTCCAGGTGATGTCGTTTTGAAGTAGTTTTAGGTTGGTATCGGGTTCTCTCTTTCTACGTGCGAGGTAGACAGTTTCGCTTTTGTTTATATTTATTTTGATTTTCCATTTAATTAACCAGTGTACCAATGTATCCACGTGTATTTGTAGGTATTTGCAGGATTATTTTGGTTGCCAGCTATTTGCATAAATACAGGTGCCATCAGCAAATAATGCTATCTGTGTGCTAGGTGTTCAGGGGATATCGTATATGCAAATACTGAATAGTTTGGGGCCAAGAAGTGATCCCTGTAGGACACCTGCCATAATGTTACGTGTTGTGGACACCGCGTCTTCTACTAGATCAAAGAACTTCCTATTTATAAGATAAGAACATAGTAGTGTGACAAAGCAATCAGGGATGCTTGTTCTAATACGTTTGTATACTAAGCCTTTAATCCAATCTCTATCGAATGATTTTCCACATCTAGAAGTACACAGCTGGTGCCATTTTTGGTGTTGAAATTGTGAGCAATATTTTCTATTAATAGTACTAATTGGTGGGTCGTACTATGTTTTCCATAAAACCAAATTGTTTTTAGGTTAGAATGTATCCTTCTTTAATGACTTTATTTAGTCTGTTCAGCAACACTGTTTCTCTAACTTTTGCAAGTGTATTGAGAAACCTTATCGGTCTGTAATTTTGAGGAAATTTTGTGTCTTTACCAGGTCTAATTAGACAAAGTTATACCTTTAGCAACTTTCCATAACTTAGAAAAGTATCCGAGTTTCATGATACCATTGATTATAATTTGTAGGTGCCTAATTGCCTGATCAGGTAGGGGTTTTAAGCAAATGTTTTGAATGTCGTCTGGACCGGCTGCTTTGAAAGCGTTGAGTTTCCTAGAAATCTTACTTATCTCACCTTTCTTGTATTTGGTTGTTGGGGTTCTGTTAAGACAATTGGCTACCGCACGGCGAACATGAGCTTCGTCTTCCAGTCCATGGTTCTGTTGGAATGATTTTTCCAATGTATCGGATTTCTCAATGTAAGAGAATGGTGTTGGGGTATGGCTTGGTAAGATTCTTAGTTAACTTCCATGCACTATTGTATTGAAAGTTAATTTTTGTAAATTTGCTGTGCCATTGTTCGCTTTTATGTAATTTCTCTGCGGAAGTAATTTATTACTGGATTATAACAAGCAACTCTAGTGCGTCTGTAAATCTTTCTGTATTTTGTATTTTAATATATCGTTCGGTAATATCGTCCGATGGAGTGCGTTGCTAACACGGGACAGCTGAATGTGTGGCAATTTTATTGTGTTGGTTAGTTGTTCTACTGCCTTATTTATATCGTCTGGAGTGCGAATATGTAAATCTTCTGGAAGATCGTCAGTGATTAGTTGTTGGTATAGCTGCCAATTGGCTCTTCTGTAATTGAACTTTCTCTGGAAACTTGTCTTGCTAGGTAGATTGTTCGTCAAAATGCTAGTTGGTATATGGTTTGGATCTAGTTCATGCATCACTTTGATTTTTAAGTATTGATTAATGTTTTAAACAAGCTGTAACTTAATATATCTGGAGCTTTGTAAACATTATATGGATAGTGAGAGGGTCGTGGCTGTGATAAAACATGAAATGGTGATGATTGTAAGTAATTGTACAATATGCTATCGTTTGTATTTCGATTGATACAGAGAAAATACTTATGCTTACTATGAAAATCACCTAGAAGTAGTACCGCTTGGTTTAGATACTCTAGTTTAGTAATATCGGTTACATCTCTTCGTTTGGACGGTGAGTTATATACACTAGCCTTAAATGTATGAAGGTCATAAATAAAATATTCGAATTCGAAACCCACAGCCGAAGTTTTCCAGGATCTCCCTCAGATTCACCAGGGGTATGCCGCGATGTTAGGCAGTGTTCGATTTGTAGCAGAGGATAGTTGGGATTTTCCACTGTCTGCAAAAATCTTCCCTAGCTCTGTTTACAGATATATATACCTGTAGCCTGGGATATGGACGATCCCAAAATATCGGATAATACATATCTTCCCCCTCTCTAGAAATAGTACAAATCGAACACTGATGTTATGGTAAGACTTTGGCTGATACTTTCCTTACCTTCTACCTAACTCATCTCGGCCTGAGCGAAAGATGCCAAATGCTCATAAATATATTTAATTCGAAGCAATTATTTCGTAATACATATTTGTATTAGTGTGCTCGTTTGTACTATTAAATAGCTCTCAATAGCCGAAAGAATTTTAACTAACTATTAACCTTTAATCAGATTTACACTTATTATTTGCGAAGAGAATATACAACTGAATCTCTGAAAGCTCCGATAATTACATACACTAGTTTTCCGGGAGTTATAATATGAACTAGCCTATCAAGTCCTAACTATCACTCTATTAGTCTATCACTCTACTATTCAGATAATAAACTACAGGAAATGAAGTTAGTCTAAAATAAAGCTTTCATTCTGTTTTTTAAGTTGGGAACAAATAACTCCCACTTAGAAAGTTTTTTCCTAAACTGCTAGTTTTAACAAAATTAAAGTTGCTGCTTTCTCTGCCACGAAAAAGTAACCGTTTTAAGAAGTGTGTTGGATTGATGGAACCAAAGTGTATGTGGTATCATTCAGCGCCACACCGCTCTGCGGACAAGTTTCAACTCCTTTCTCGTTTTTCTCAGCACAGGCAAAATGTAACAGACAACAACATATAAAAAATGCAAAATGTTCGCGCATACCATTCAATCTTTGCTATGATGAAGGTATAATGTATGATTTGATTAATTTTTCGGGTATTAATACAAGCTATGCATTTTTGTTGTCGTTTTTCAGTTCCATGCTTATAATTGTACACGCAAAAGAATAGTGAGTATAGATTAGTAAAAACCATAAAAAATATGTAAATATTAAATACTTACAGTAGAAATCCAGAAAGTGATGCCATATATCGCTTTGTAGTGTTGCAAATAAAGAATGAACTGAGCTATAAACGGAACTGAGCAGAGAAAACAGAGTAATTTATCGTGTTCCACATCATGTGTATTTAAAACGTAAGAGCTACCGTATATAATCTATTGTATGTATGGATTTGTATCAGATGAAGGTAAACGTGAATAAAGACTTTCTTGAATTCATTCCCAAATTTTCCAGACTGTAATTCTCGAAGATTTTTTCGCAGAGGAGGGGCATTTGTGATGTCACTTACCTGCGTGTAGGTTATTGCTTTGTATTTTTATTTACGTCACTTATGTTTTATCTTCTTTTGTTTTGTATAACGTTCTTACGTTTCCTCTACTTTCGTTTTATGTTAAATTTTCTTATCAACATGCACAGCAGTGCATGAGCCAAGTTCTTCACGTCAGAAAACGTCAGCACTGCCAGAAGCATGTTATACAGGAACAAGAGTTTATAGCAAAATCGACGATTGGGGGTGCCCCTAAGAAAAAAGATGTTAAAGATAGGAATATGAGCTTTTGCCGTTAAGAATATATGGTAAATATGTGCAGATGTACAAAATTTCATATTCGTATCTCAAACTATGTTATGGACCCCTGAAATTGCACATTTTAGGCTAACTGACTCACTCACTCACTGACTGACTGACTGACTGACTCACTCACTCATCATATTGTTTAGGGTGTTTGGAGTAAGCTAGAAACATGAAATTTGGTATGGAGGTAGAGGATGATAAGTAGATAAAGGAAAAAATCCGACATTTTGAAAAGGTCGCCATGTTGGATTCAAAATGGCCGCAAAACCTAAAATTTCAAAGAATACACAGCCTAAACGACTAAAGCTAGAACAGTGAAATTTGGTACGAAACTACAACATTAATAGCAAATTAAGAAACCTTTTTAAAAATTTGAAAAAGTCGCCATCTTGGATTCAAAATGGCCGCCAACCCTAAAATTTTAAAGAATATACAGCCTAAACGGCTGGCGCTAGAATAACGAAATTTAGTTTGACAGTACAACATTATTAGTAGATTATGAAAATATTAGAAAATATCTCTAAATACACCATCTTGGATCCAAAATGGCGGACGTCATAAATCCATTTTCCACTCTACTTGAGCCAGAGATACGAAATTTGGCATAATGATGTATTATCAAGAGTAGTTTAGGAAAACAACAAGTTTTAAAAAAGTCACCATCTTTCATTAAAAATGGCAGCTGAAATACCATTTTTCACATCATTCGAGATAGAGAAATGAAATTTGGTATGACAGTGTATCATCACGAGTATGTCACGAAAATATAAGAAAACGTTAAAAATGTGTCCATCTTTTATCCAAAATGCCCGCCTAAGCCCCACTTTATAACGACTGAAGCTAGAGAAACGAAATTTGGTATTTCCATTACGAGTAGGTTAGAATAAATTCGGCTCGTCTCCCCTACTAGGGTGGTTCCCAGGGGAGCCTGATTGCGATAAAGGGGTGAGCCTCAGCGAGGCCACCTTGGAATTCTGGAGGCAGCGCCCCAATGAGGCGAAGCGAGCATATAAATTACACAAGTGTAAAAAGCTGCGAAATACGAGCAAAAGCACCAGGGGTGCAAAATGTCCAGTCAACTCCTTCAACCTTAAAAAGTGGTGAAATGGAATATGGATGAGGCTAGTTCCTCGCGCCAACTTCCACATTCTGCCTGTATAACATGCTCCTGGCAGTGCTAACGTTTGTGACGAGTAAAACTTGGTGGGACACGCAGTGCATGCAGCCGAGTTCCGCGTGTCACAAAACGTCAGCATGCTATACAGGAACAAGAGTTTATTGCGAAATCAGCGATTTTGAGATTCTGTAAGAAAAAGATGTTAAAAATTGGAATATGACATTTCGAAGTATGACGGTATATCATACACTAGTAGATTACAAAATATCTGTAAAGAATCCAAAATGGCTGACTTCATAATCCATTTTCCAGACCGTCTGAACTAGAGATACGAAATTTGGCATAAAGGTGTATTAACAGGAGTAGTTTAGGAATAATTTACATTTTTGAAAAAGTTGTTAACTTGGATCAAAATGGCCGCACAAAAAACTTTTTCCACACCATTCGAGTTATAGAAACGAAATTTGGTATGAAGTTGTACCATCACAAGTAGGTAACGGCAATGTAAGAAAACTTTTTAAAAATCGCTTTCTTTAATTCAACATAGCCACCCAAATACCATTTTCCAAATCACTGAACCTAGAGAAACGAAATTTATTATGAAGGTGTGCCATCACGAAAATGTTTCAATAAATCGATCAAACCGCCGCTATGAGGGTGCAGCCCCCGAGGGGATATGGGAAAAGGTCTGCACAGTATGAGGCGCTGCCCCAGAAAGTCTGATTACAATAAAGGGGGCGTAGCCCTAAAAATTTGAAGTCGGGGCGCACACGGAATTCTGGGGCAGCACATCCAGCGAGGCGAACCTAGTATATATACGACTCGGTCGCGACCTACAAAAAGCTGTAAAATCCGAACAAAAACACCAGAGGTGCAAAACGTGCAGCCAAGTTCTTTAGCCCTAAAAAGGTTTGAAATGGGAGACGGATGAGTCAAGTTCCTTGGTGATCATGTAAGAGGAACAAAGGAACTTGGCGCGAGCTGGCAACAGCCTTAGGGTTGGTGGCGGTGGACGTAGTGGGTTTTAGGATCCCTACCACCCTTATAGCTTGAGGATCATGAACCTTGCCACCTCGCGTGAAATTCCTTTGTTCCTCTTACATGCTGTCACCAAGGAACTTGGCTCATCCGTCTCCTATTTCACACCTTTTTAGGGCTAAAGAACTTGGCTGCACTTTTTGCACCTCTGGTGTTTTTGTTCGGATACTGTATACTTCGATTTAAGCGAATATCTGGACATATTAATTCACCAATCTGGGTCAATGTTTTATGACCAAACCTCATGATTTTGAATTTGTTTCTAATTACTTCTTTGTATCCTAGAAACGACCCAAGTGTGTACTAATAGTTTGTAAATGATGTAATTGGTGAACTATTGACAAGCAAACGTTTTAAATTTAATAAATATTAATTAATAATAAATTTATACAATTATAAAGGAGCTTTCTGAACAAAGTTACGAATATGTTAAATGTCTTGAAGTTGTAATTTGAAAATGTAAACTCTTGCTATTTTGCGGAAGGATATTTAACATCTTCCAAGTTTATAAATAAAGCTGCGACAGCATGTAAACTTTACTTCATACTCTGAAGCCAACGCGATCCAGAGCACTAATAAAAGTATTGCTTGTGCTTTATTGTTTCATTTCCTCCTCATTCAATCTACGTAGAAATACACTACATATTATATCTCTCCGTTACCAGTCCGGTACGGGGTTTCACGCAATAGGTTGCTTGAGACTCTACACACACTTACACGTAGTTAGAATTAGATCCTGTTTTACTAATACAATTACTTTACAGGTTTTCCATTTACGCCGACGTTGTTTTCTGAGCTAACTAGGTTAGATCTGAATTCAGTATTTCTGCCTAGTGTGAGACGTATTAATGTAAAGAAATCTAAGATACTGTAATATAGAGTTACAACTATTGTCAAAAGACTGTTCACTATCTAATATTTAAGGCCAACTTGCATTTCATTTATTACGGAGACGGCAAGAGATAATATTTCTAGAAGCCCTGGCTTAAGGGAACGGTTGTTCGTAATGATTTTGGACCAACTTTCCTTGAGCTAGCAAACTCAAGTTTGTAGTTATCCTGAATCCATTTCAGAAAATGTGGAATTATTCGAAGTGATATTACTGCAAACAGTTGTTTCATATATATGAGTACTTCTAAGTACTAAACAAAACCTCGCCTAGAAAGCGATCTTGTAAATCTGTATTTTTAATACAATATGAACACAGTTGAAACAGAAATCTCCAGGAACCTAACCCAAACAAGAAAGACGTGGAATAAACAAACTTCATTCAAGAAATGACATCATTATGAAACCCACGGACAAATCAGGGGAATAATCATCCTAGAAAATCAAGAGTGTGGAAAAGAAGCGTTGCTACAGCTGGAAGATAGAACTTCCTTCATAGAAGTACACCAAAATGACAGAAAAGAAACTAATCTCTTCTGAAACCAACTTGTAGGCGTTGTAGCACTTACACACGTACACGGATATAGATTAGTCAACCCTTTGCAAAATTGGCAAGGGTTTAGCTTTATGGCGTTATGGGGAGTCTATCGGTCTGAAGTTAGTATAGTTAGACTTGCACTTAAAGATATTACTTCTATTGTGGACAGCAGCCTGTTCTGGCAGAAAGAAGGAAAAATATATGTAATTTGAACAAGGCGTTATGGTAACTAGGATTAATCTCCACCAATAAACAGTATTTGTTTTATTTTGAGTAATGCAATACGTATCATACAACGATGTTGATGTTTCTCAATGAAAATCTGATTGAAGTACTCAAATGTGTTCAAAGGTTATGTTTAACAGTCTTCATATACTAATGACTATTAATGCTTCTCTTCTGTATGAACTGAACATTAATCTCCGTATACTAGCGACCATAAATGAATCGACAGTTTGAAGAAGGAAACAAATCCAAAAATCTGTTTTGTGAGAAATTAAGAAAAACTGTATAATATTTTTATTATTTATTGAAAGCAAACAATATTTTTACTGAATATTCTGAACTCTCTTCTGATCCTTGCGTACTGCTCAGACAGTTTACAGGTATTGTATTTTTTCCTGTAGAATTAAAAAAAAATGTTCGATTTATTTTCCTTCTTCAAACTTATGGAAAAACGTCTGCACATTTGTAAATGGTGAGACAAAAGTATAGAAAAATCGAGCAGAAATTAAAGGAAAACGTAATAGAAATATTCAAATGAATGTTATTTACACGAAATGTATGTAGAATGAACTTTAAGGCCCGTTTTCATAGTTAGGTACTCAAGCTGGAGCTTGTGAACTACTTCGCCAAGTCAGTGGTAATCGTCTCAAGTGTGACACTGTTTCATAGTGGTTACTTCGAATTTACTTTGCCAAGCATTATCTTCGCGAAGCAACGTCAGTGCTTCTTGGTGAAGGAAATTGCTTGAAGTCACAGAAAGTTAATGATCTTTACCAGCGCTGCCAACTGCACCATATTCACACGTGACTATAAATTAAAATAATTTATTTGTTTATCAGAATTATATATAATTAGGCCAAAATGTTTCTCAACTGAAATAAATTGTAGGAATAATTGCACTTTAAATAATTTTGTCGGAAAATCTTCAAGAACTATAAACAATAATCGGTCATCAAGGACTAAAATGAAAAGATAGGTTGGCAATGGAAACAAGCGAAGTTTGAGCAGCGTGTTAGCAAGCCGCGTTTTCTTGACCGTTTACATTTACACAAAACATTATTCTCTGGCAGCTATATCGCGGAAACCGTACAGTACATATCAAAAACAGTTGGCAATTTATTTAGTCAAAAGAAATTCAAAATATATTAAATCTAGGAAGAGCGATACGATGTTAGCTTAGAAAAGGAAAGAGGTGGGAAGAAATAACCACGGAATATAATTCTGATTTAAGAATTGAATGCCCAGTAGGTAGTTATTTTCAGATTGTAATTTAATCCTGTTGTAAAGATATACTAATTGTTTTCTCCAATGTAAGATCATCAGTACCTAATTATAGTTTCCACAAAGAATTGCTTTAAACACCTAATATTATTTGATCAATGTTAGCGTCATCTGTGAAATTTCCAAATTTACACCTTTTACTTTACTTTATTGCCCCCAAGAAGTGTAAAATTAACGGGAGAAATTTAACATTTTGGACGTAAAATATGGCATTACTTTAGCTTACGTTGAGCGTGATTTCTCCGAACGAAGTAAGTCACAGGTTCATTAATCGGAATTATAGTAATGTTCCATATAAGCATTGAGACATATGCGCGAACAAAATTCTGAACGAAATAAATCACAGGTTCATGAAAAAATCGGAGTCATGGTAATGCTACGTCATAGTGGTATGTTTATTTCCATATCGCCATTGATATTTTGCTACAAAAATGGCGGACAGTATGTCGAGTGAGCGATGGTGAACGGAGACTTGTTAGAAAAAGGCAGGTTAGACGTGTCTCGTTATACGCAATGCGCATCACTTTTAACAGACATCACCTATGACTGCTCCATTTATGGTTCCAAATGGAATGCCCGACGCATTCTAAATAGACGCCTAATGGCTGCCTTACGTTCAAGTTTGCGTTGCTTGTTTTGCGTGAGATTTGAGTGAATAGCCAATTGAAACAGGTGTCACAATTACCTTACAATAAAACACGCGTTTGAATTGGCTACTCACCTAAATCGCACGCAAAGCAAGCAAGTTTGCATGTAAGAGTGAAAGAACGAAAGGTCCTAGAGACTATTTAGCTTCAGTGTGTTTTAAGCGCCATGTACATCGCGTTTAATAAAGACTTTAACCTTCTCCACTCGCTCGAGATCCGTATTTTTGTGGTAAATACTGATATGTGCTATTCATAACACGAAATGTCGCCATAAGTATTCATCCGCACCACCATGCTTATTAGGGCTATGCGTTACTCAACTATATTGTGTATTTAACCAAACGATAGTGAAATAGCTTTCTCTAACTCTTTGAGAGCTGGTTGACGCTATGTACTTATAAAGGTGCATGTGATAATTATTCGCAAGGATATAAAAGGTATAGAACGTGCATATGGCTGAATTGGTAGCGGAAACTGGGAGCTATGAAGTGAAGTTTATCCACCTTTTTATATTAAGAAGCATTTTCGACCTGAGCTGATGGTGGTTGAGATCCAAACAAGATGCCTACAAGCTAGTCAATCTACACTATGGGATATGGTGCAGTTTATGGTATCCAATTGTTGCTATGGTATGGAAAATCAATATGCCCCTTGTACATAGCATAGCCCTATAATGCTTTCCTACACCCGTAAATGCATCTCGTAAATTTTAGTCTAGAATTAGGAAACATATCACTTTAGATCAGCCATATGCCATATTTTCATAATTTAAAAAAAAATGTACTTGATTTGATCAACTCATACGAATGGTACCATGAGGAGGAATACTAATGTCCTCATTGCGTGTTCTGGATTCCACGTATCTCGAAACACAATTCACGGGTATCACGGGAGCTAATGCAAGACGTTTGTTAATAACGTGCGTGACAACTTCTTTTGTGAAACGGTACCTCCTTCTGAATTCTCTTTCATTCCACTAATTAAACGGGCCCAGAAAATTCCTAACATAACGCTTTGGTAGGCGATACTTATCATTTTCCTTATACAATTCCATCCAACGATATCAGTTTAATGCCCAATCATCCATTTTTCTGTTTGATAGCAACTCAAGACTGCCATCGGCCTTCCTTGGCCAAGTCGTAAAAAAATACTGCTTCCTTTACTCAGCCAAGTCTTGGAATCCTTTATGAAACAAGCACGCACAAGCAGTGTCTTGAGATATGTCTATGAAACTGAAATCATTGACCAAGGAAGTCGGAAAAAACGCTACTTGTCTTGGCCAAGTTATTCCTCGAAGGTAACCACTATGAAACGAATTTTAACTTAAGTCGAACCAATTTACTCAAGCATTTGCTCAAGAAATGTCTATGAAAACGGGCCTAAAGTTACAAGTAAGTATTAAATTCATTTTTTTCCTACTCCCCACTGACAGAAATTTCGCGCTACAAATGTGTAAAACTGCTTTTATTCCGTAACAGTGATAGCAATAGTTACTATACGTAAATATCTGTTAATAATAGCAGCTTAAAATATCACTTTATAAAAAATGTATCTGATTGCGAATTATTTATTCCCGTCCGTGGAAAAGCAGTTTAAAACAACATTTTAGACTAACCTATTTACCTGTATCCTGTTACGTGTGCAGTAGAGATATGGACTAAGGTAGTGTTCATACTATACCTGTTATAAAGCTACCCTATGTAATTATCGGAGCTTGAACTAACTGCTGGAGAGGAAACAGTAAATCAAAACACAATCAAATCAGGAAAGTATAAAACAGCGAGTACGGGGGGAGGGGAAGCGTAATTCAGTTTCATGCTGAATTACTATAATATTTTACGCGTGACTATATATAAGGTGTTTATGAATTACACCCTAACTTCCTCACATAAAAACGAGAAGAGATTCCCCTGACAATTTTTCGAAATGTGCATAGTTTCGGAGCTACAGGCTGCCGAAAACGTGGGAAAATGAACTTTACATCTTCATATTTCTATCACACGAACATTAGAGCTGAGGCGGCATGGTACAGTCAAAGACTTTAAATCTACACTATCCAAAAATGCATATTACAAACTTCCGCAATGGGAGCGCAAGAAATTCCCCAAAAGAAGTAGGTGATTCCCAGAAAATCTCTGAAGTAAAGGCGGGTCGAAATGAGCATGAATGGGACGGTTTTTCATCAGGAAATAATAATTCGTTTGCGCCAGGTTGATATTTCAAGTAGATTCCATATACAGAACGATTTTCGCCGGCCGGGTGGTCTGCAGCTGTAGGCCATCGCATCGAAGGTCACGTGTTCGATTCCCAGCAGGGGGCATGGGTGTAGATTTTACCAGCTAAAGTCGAATCGTGATGGGTCGAAGTCCAAAGTTAGTAAACTGGCACATATAAAAATAGTTTACCAAAGTCTTATCAAACGATTTTTTTTAACAAGTTGGAGTAAGAATTGTATATTCACCAAACGCTTTATTTATTTATCAAAGAGGTTATCTATTTATTTATTTACCCATTTATATGCTATGCATGACTATGTTATCTTTATTCACACGAGAAGTCGTTTAATTCCTGCTAATTTTGACATACCTCATCTTTAGAAATATTCCGAAATCCCCTGGTCCTTTGGGAAATCCCTTGCATACCCATTTCGAAATTTTGAAATATGAATTTTCAAATGGAGTAGGTTTAGAGTTTTTGACAATACTATGCCTCATCAGCTTACTGTTTGTGGTGTTAAAAATATAAAACTCTTAGGTTAATTTCCCCACGCTTTCGGTCACCTGTAGCTCTACAACTATGCACATTTCTAAAATTTGCCAGAGAAACTTTCATTTTGTTTTGATGTGAGGAATAACTTCTAGAGGTTTGTCGCTGTAGTTCATAAACACTTTGTATATACACCGTGCCCCAGACACACAGTGGATCCCATCGAAAGCCTGTGGTCCCCTTCCAAAACGAATTTACAGATACGTGCCTCATTAAACGTAAGAAGGGAATGGGTATCGGAGACACGGATCTAGGGGAACGCAAAGATGTACCCCTTTGCGCAACTGCTTGTTAGGATTTAGGGTGAGTCCCTTTGATATAAATGTGTTAGATTTAACGGGTGGCAGAGGTAAACAGAATGACTGTGCCCGTCTCGGGCGCAGTATTTTGTAGATCCAGTAGGGTTTCAATTCTAATTCTATCAGTTTGTCAGAATTTTATTCTTGTTTGTTTTCAACAATACAATGTATGCGTATATTTATATATATATTTATATATATATATATATATATGTAGTGATTCTGCCAGGGTTTTCTGTTTGGGGAGTATTAACCAAAAAAATTGTGAACCTGCAATTAGAATTTTAGTGTTTCTATTTATTTTTACAGTAAAAAAATAATAACTGAGAACTACCAATTGATTGTCTCTGGCAGAATCTCTAGACCCTGTGGAGAGGGACAATCATGCCGTCACAATATCTTTGCTAGCGAAAAGAATCCTAGAGTGAATAGTTCCGAAACAATAATGTCTTGAAAGTTTAATATGTTGCGACAGTTTGACGCAACAAATGTTTTCATTCCATATTAACAAGAAAAAACATACTTAACCTGACTTTTGCTAACCGTTGTCTGTGAATTTTATGAAATGTTGAAAGTGTTTCATCACGTAAAGCGAAGAAAAAGTCTAATCATAAAAGCAGAGCTTTTTTGGAAAGGACAAAGTGAAAAGGTGTTTCTCTTTTTTTTTTAAAAAAAAAAAAAAAAATTTAAATGAAGGAGTACCGAATGCGAAAACACTGAATCACAAGTCCACTGTCTTACCCATTTTTTACTATTTGTTTATTAAATCTGAATTACACTACAGAAATAAGAATAAATGGAAAAGATTAAAAAAAACATTAAACGACAATAAAGATACAAAATAAATTAAACAATAACAATTCAAAATAACCTATTTATGAATATAAATAAAATTTAAACTTCTTTTAAAATTAAAATGAACTAGTATCGAACCCGGGATCACTGTATTATAATTCCCATGCCTTATTAATTGCTCTACAGAGCTATTAGTTAGTGCTTTGCGAGAGCTCTTTATAGCAATTCTGCAAACGCTTAACGGACGCAACCAATTACGTAGTGTTCACACACCATGGTTGTCATCTCCGCGGACAATCCTGCGCCCTTTTATTCCATTCTGCCAGCAGTTCTGTTTGTTTAGAAGAAGGAAACAATGCGATTTACCCTTAGTAAGCTTCGGAGAAAAATAGCAGCTGCTATTTTTAATCGGTTAAAGCAGTGATAGCAATTTATCCGAAGTAGCACTGAAAAAGTGACTGCTACGCTATTTTTGCACATCTCTATTTCACACCTCTGGAAAGCGCTTTACTAATAGTTTTGTGCTTTCTTTGTGTATTGTGTAGATGCGTCATCCCATCCAGATATCAAATCCGGCATACAGTACACTTTCAATTTTTTGGCGTTTATTGTCTTCTTCAAACTGTCGATTCAAATGCTTCTCTTCTGTGTGAACTGAACATTAAAGGTTGTTGTCGTTTCTCTACTGTATGAATAACAGGTATCCACTTTTAACATTGGAACACATATATTGGATACATATTAATCCAACGCTATTTGTAATCGTAACTTCCATGCAGGTAACGAATCACTGTAACATTAACTGTTTCTGAACACTCGAACTATGAGCGTCGCACTTCAACTTACAATCTTCGTGTGAAACTTATAAGTTGAACATAAATGCATTGAACAGCATCTAGACTATTTACATTGGCTAATTCCGCATGATAAAAAAAAATCGTCGCTATGAAAGTGTATACTTTACGATATCTCTTTCTTTCTAGCTTATAATGTTATCTTCGATAATACTCAAATGTCAAGAAGATACGCAAATATCGATGAATGCTCTAATCAGTACCATTCGTTATTTTGATTCTTCAGGAAATGATTCTTGACAACACTGCATCTACAGTTCCTTTCGTTGTAGCATCTAAAACATGAAGATTCTGTTCGTATGCGTCGGCTGCTTCAATGATGATACGACTTCAATTGTGTCAGAACACATATATCTACTGGAAATGTCCTCTCTATACGTTCCTTCCAACTTCCGTAACTCAACTGGTGCGTGATGTGGTTACCTGCGAACAATACAGACGGTCCTGGCAAAGAATACCTAATTCTGATCTCGTAACCTACACCCCGGTGATAAGTTAAAGTGACCCACTCCATGGTCTTAATTCGCCTTAGTTGGGGCTACGTCTAACTCTCGTAACACTCACGCCGAAGCGCTTTTCAACGTCTACAGACAGTAGACAGTCTTACTCTTCAAGCCGTACTGTCCAAAATACAGTCATTTAGCCACTATAGGGTGAAACATCCAACGTTAAAATCAATGAAGTTTTCCTCTGTCGAAGTGGAAATCAAAGTCCAAGTCTTTCTCACGGGCTTCAAGCGAGGTGAAGTTTCTGAACAAACGTTTCGTGTTTTTGTTCATCAAAGGTTTTCTTCAAGTGCGCTCAGTACCGTAATATCTATCCGTTCCATCAACTATTTGTCTGGACCTGATGCTGATTGAACAATGATACAACTATCATATTGACCTTCGGCTTTTGCTTGTTTCATCTGTAGTTGTTTAAATATCATGGTTAAGATATTCCTCTTGTTTATTTTACATAAGGAAGATACTCAAAAGTAAAACAACCATAACTGGGTCCGCTACGTTTCGGCGCCTCCGTTTCGGCGCCGCCGTTTCGGCGTCACCATTTTGGCGCAGGCTACGTTTTGGCGCTACCGTTTCGGCGCCGGTTCAGTTCGGCGCCAAAGTGAGGAAAACGGAAATTATTAACATACCTTATGACATAGTAATGTACTTTATACTTTTACTGTCCTCTGACGACAATTGATGATCAATGAAGTAATTAAAACATTATTTCTGCTTCTAACAGTTTTGAAGCATTATTTATGTTGCACGGTCTGAGCCAAAGATGCCTAAATGACTTAAGTGGCTGGAACTTGTCTGTTATGTACAAGGGCGCCAATAAGATATATTGCTTTTCTAATTTAAGTATAAATTTTTTGTACATTTTTAACGTAAGAACTCTTACTTTTGCTAAACCTAAACAAGAAATGCATAAGATGTGGTAAGTAGTGAATATTCGAGATGAAAAAAAATCTTCAATAAAGTCATTTTTGGGACTGCTCTAATCAGTTATGAAGCATTATTTAAGTTTTCATGCTTTGAGCTAAAGATGCCTAAGGGCCATAAGAGGACAGGATGTTTCTTTCGTGTACATTTTTACCGTAAGAATCTCTACTTTTGCTAAACCTAAATAAGAAATACATAAGGTGTACTAAGTAGTGAATATTCGAGATGAATAGAAAATCGTCAATAAAGTCACTTTTTGGGACTGCTTCTGACAAAGTTTTGAAGCATTATTTAAGTTTTCACGGTTTGAGCTAAAGATGCCTAAGGGCCACAAGAGGACAAGAAGTTTCTCTCGTGTACAAGGGTGCTAATGAGATGGAGGTTGCATTCGTAATATAAATAGACAAATTAGTTACAATGATAGTTCGTTCATGTTCAGAATATAAATTTAGACAAAAAAGAGTATTGGGACTGAATTTGACAAAGTTTTGGAGCATTATTAAAGTATCATGTCTGAGCCAAATATGCCTAAGGGCCACAAGAGGACAGGATGTTTCTCTCGTGTACAAGGGTGCTAAAGATTTGGAGGTTCCATTCGTAATATAAATAGAGAAATTAGGTAAAATGGTAGTTTAACCTCGACCTGAGATTAGACTTCAACCTCGACTTCGCCGTCGGACTTGAACCTCGACCTCGAACCTTGCAGTTTAACATGACGTTCCTATCTGTTTTATATGTATATATAAATTGTTCCAAAGGTATGCAGAATGTAATTAAATATGAGACTTATTTTCTTTGAATATAAAATAATAAATTTCGAAATTTGCTCCATTACGAAATTACGACTAGCGCTCCTGAATCCTGTTTCTCTGCTCCTCACTAGTTACGTCCCTGCTGTAGCTCAGCCTGTTTATGTTGGAAATAAATAAAAAAAATCATTTTCCGCCGAAAAAAACACTTCATAATTAAAATCATTTAAATAAAAATATTATATTTTTCATTTACTTACTGAAGTATAAACATTGCATCTCTTCCATGAAAGCAGCCCCTGGATCTGTTCTGTATAGTGTTTTAAAGGCCGAAAAAACTGGAAGTTTTTTTTAAAAAAAACAGGAAAAATTGTTTTTTTCCACGAAGTAAAAAACCGTGGTTTTATTGATGATTTTTTTTTCCTTTTCATCTCCAATATCCACTACTTAACACACTTAATGCATTCAATCGGATGATCTTATGTTAAAAAATGTACAAAACACTTGCAATTTACATGAGGAATGCAATATATGTCATTAGCACCCTTGTACATGAGAGAAACGTCCTGTTCCCTTCTGGCCCTTAGGCATCTTTGTCTCAGACCCAGAAAACATACATTTTGCTTCAAAACTTTGTCAGACGCGGTCCCATTGTGTATTTTTTTTCTATATGTATGTTTTGAACATCAAATAACCTTTTAACTATTTCATTGATCATAAAATGTTGTCAGGGACCCCGTAAAAGTAAAAAAAAAAGTTATTTTCCTAAGTAGCACGAAAAATTGAATAAAAACAAACGTATTTTTCCGGCGACCAATTTTTCCCGTTTTTTTAAAACACTACGTCTGTCGCATCTTATGGACTAAGTTTTTAATACCTCTTTAATACAATAGTTTCCCTGGTGTGATTCTTAGGTAAAGCTCTGGCGCCGAAACGTTACTGCGCCGAACCGGCGGCGCTGAACCGGTAGCGCCGAAACGGAGGCGCCGAACTGATCGGGTCCCACCATAACTTGTGGCTGCAGTAAGTGTTTGCCATCTAGTGTGTTGCTCACGAAGTACAGTTCTAACGCTGAACGAAATGCATAAGTTAATCGCATAGCACTACTTGAAC
This sequence comes from Lepisma saccharinum, assembly GCA_022664845.1. Classification (NCBI taxonomy): domain Eukaryota; kingdom Metazoa; phylum Arthropoda; class Insecta; order Zygentoma; family Lepismatidae; genus Lepisma; species Lepisma saccharinum. The sequence goes on along the minus strand of JAGDQP010010512.1, from coordinate 28,429 downwards.
TGTTTGTTAGTTTCGTCCGTATGCATATATATCTTATCATATTCTTCTGATACTAAAGGTTTTCGTACTTTTTCAAAGAAATATAATGCAAAAATACAATTCCATAATAACGTATACAAGAAAAGCTTTTCATATTTTTTTTATTTATTTATGGAAGCGTCACGCTACAGTTGTATCAAAGATTTACAAAGTACATCGACATAAGACTGGTTTACCGCCGGGCAGATCCATAGTCTCGACATCAGCAGCTCAACAAGATTTTTGAACAAACACTTAACACATTTTATCATGACATTATTACCGGAATTATTATTGAACTCTATCACTTCAGATATTCTGCAAAAAATCAGAAAAGTTAAAAGAATTAATCTGGAAGATATGTACAGCAGAGTGACTATCCATTGATATTAATGGCCAGGGCTTAATTTGTCTTGGGGGTACCTTGAAATTTAGGGCGCTGTTGGGGAAGTGTAAGGGGGTTGTAGGGAAAACCCCTGCCTGTATATCTAAAAGATCGGAGTTCCATGAATTTGAAATAAAAATCTTGAATCTTTTATCACTGGGACAAACGTTTCTATAGAAACGGTACTAATGTTGATGAATATCCAGTGATTGTACCTTGCTTCTCTGTACTTATCTGTAATTTATTTCCAGTAATAAATACTGCCGAAAAAATGCGTTACGTAATTATCTACTGGTGTAATAGTGAACAATGCTTCCAATTTATGGACGTCTCTCTCTCTCTCTCTCTCTCTCTCTTTCTCCCTGTTCTTTAATATTGAATGCTTCTTTCTCAGAAATGTAGATTTCCTTCATGTCTTTGACGTTAGTTGTAATCAAATCTACTGAAAGCACTTCACTTAGACGTTGAAACGAAGTTAAGAAAACCACAAACGTCACTCAATACTATTTCAACGGAGCTTTACTAGTTCCTTGTCTAATCCGTTTTGGTACTCAGTAGCTGCCTGTTGCAGCTGTTATTAGAGACTTGAACGCGCAACACCCCATAAACATTAAATCTTGTCTGGAACGGTCGGAGTGAGAGTAGGAGGAGGAAAATTGCTTCCTTGCTAGTGCTTCTCAGCACTAATTAGGAATTGGTGTTTTAATTAGGCATGCGCTTCCGAAGAGTTTTACAAGGAAAAAGCAATGTCTTTAAAGAAGCTGTCACCACAGAATTGAATTGTGTGGTTCAGTGGAGACGGATCGATAACTAACAGCGTTGTCTACAGATTTCAGTCTGGGAACTACAGAACTCTCTTCACAGTCAAAATCCTTGAGAATTGTACGAATTGGAAAAACATATTAGAATCATATTTGACGACAAGAGACGTCATGGGTGGTATTCGACGAGCACTCGAAATATGGCTGGTATCATCTGTAAAGGAAACATAAATATTATGATTTAATAAAAATAATTCGAATCGGAAATTTTATACAAGAAAAAGTCAATGAATAAGGTAGATTTAAGTGTAGATGTGAAATAGTTTATTCCAGAAACATGAAGTCGCGGTTTTCGAACCGGGAAGGAGTAGGTGCGCAAATTGAACCCAGCGCAGACCATCCTGATTTAGGTTTTTCAGGGTTTCCCTCAGATTCAACACACGAATGTCGGGATTGTATCTTAAGTAGACAGTGGCTGATATCTTCCCCATCTTCGATCTACCTCATCTCGGCTCAAGCCACAGATGCCATACATAAGTTCAATTCAATCCCATCCAGAATTATCTAAGGTACGTGATTTCTTTATGTAATCATGTTCAGTTTCGACATATTTATTCCAGGGACGGACGAGGTTTTTAATACCACGACATACATATATATATATATATTTTCTAAAACGCCTGTGCCGTCTCTAAATTTGTGTCCTCTTAGTGCATCTCTGCGTAGCCCAGGCATGGAGCAATATCAGAGCTATATGGACGGTGTGATAGGATTTCAAATTTCATCTCTCAGACACACTACAGAGTTGCTTTGGTAACATGAGGACGAGCATTGTCCTGTTGCCGGAAAATTTGTCGTTAGAGCAGCGCGACTGTTTGACTTTATTGTTGGCCTTACATTGCCGCGATAAAGATTAATTTGAGGCGATGGTAAGCTATAATGTTATTATTGTCCAAACACTCTTAACATTTCAAAATTGGCAAGACTTTCGACCCAATAATATCGAATTTAAGATTGTAATATTCATTCACGTACTTTTATTTGGATAAAAATCAACGTTCCAAAAACGCAATTTTATTCAGCACACCATGTAAAAAATCGGCTTTCGGCTCCAAAAAGTTGGAATTCCACTATTCCGAAAACGAGGCGCTTTTCCAGAAAGCCTCTCGTATGGACTCTTTTATTGTTTCTTAGGTATCTTCATCTATCGAGTTTGCCTCCTGCTTAACTGAACACCCTGTATAGCGAGACATGCTATCGTTAATGACAACCAATCTTGGGATCGTACATTTAGGACAGGACAGAGTGCTACAAGGATATTTTGTTTAAAAGGTGATGAAAGACAACAGATATATCGTTGGAAAGCTCTCGATACACACAACATGTTGCATATAAGTTTTAAGTTTTTTTTTTTATGTACGTGGGCTATTAAGAGCCCAAAAGCTTATTGGAAATATACTATACCGATATATATATATCTTATTGGATTACGTAGAAGTGATTAAAATTTCAATCGCGAAACCTACAATATTTTAATCTTGAGGTGTAAAGAAAGTTGGTATTTCGTTATGAGAGGACCAAGTTGGTGAGACGTCACTGTCAACTTTTTTAACTAGATGATATTTTATGTAAGTGTCAAGATGGACACTATTGCTGTAGTAACGACATTTCTGTGACTGTCGGAGCAAGGGATTTTGGGTCGCAGCGAGGGATGACATTTAATTTTGGGTCGCAGCAAGGGATGACATTTGTAATTCGTATTCGATTTTTCTAGTAGTAAGTGCACTGTTGAAACACTTTTAATATATAATATGGTAGATGTCCTTATGGTTTTTAGCACACTAAAATAACAAAAAATAAAAGACTGTCAAGAAAATTTTCAAGTATACTCGCTTTCTAATTTCACTAAAATGTACAAAAAGTAATTTTGCTACGTAAAACCCAGAAAACTTTATACTTCGTATTCAGCTGCACAACAAGGAACAAGACCACACAAACAAACCTTCCCGAATCCTTTTCCCTCCCCTGTCTCGACCTCAGCCTTAGATGCCTAAAGGTCATAAATGTAATTCAATTCAATTTAACAAAGAACAAGGTTTATGTAAAGTAAGTAGCCTAATGTAGGGTAGCACATTTGGGAGAATAAATTGTAGGAGTGTTACATTGCTTTTTACAATTGAGCCTTAGGTTATTTATACCTTATATTACAAAATTATTTTTGCAGTATCCAATCAGATTTTAACAAGCAAGAATACTAGAAGTTTTGCTACGTATTTATTTTATATTCTTTCTCTGTTTTAAATAGTTTAGCAACACGAACACTGAACGATTTTTTAAAATGTAAAATTTCGGGTTACGACCAGCATGGATTACGGAATTAAAACTTTGTGACTTCAGAATAAAACTCGGCGATTCTTAACAAATCTAAGCGTATTAAAATTAACGAAAATTGAACGACTTTTAATAATGAATCCTGATCTTCGACTACGGAATTTTAAGTATTTGACATCAGAACCGATTTCAGAATCCTTCGAAACTTCCAAATATGATATTTAACAAAAAAGTAGAATGTTCTAATATTAAGATTTTTCAGGATGCAACAATTTTGGATTTTGGAATTCAGAAGCTTCTACTTCAGTATGGCATGTATTTAGTGATTTTTGGAATGACTATATATGACATTTCAGAAAAGTTGGACAAGAATTGAAAATTAATTTATGTTTTTGCTTGTGCCTTGTTTCAAAATTGTGGAATTCAGCTCACTATAATGAATATTGGAAATAAAATTTTAAATTCAAAATCAAATTCAGTGCCCTTACAAGCTTAAAAAATTTGACTATAAATAGATGACGTTTCAAACTATTTTGGAAACTATGATTATCCCTTTTAAAGCAGCGTATTTATATGTACGGCTACAAGAAATATGTTAGTGAGTATGTTATTTTCTTCACGTACAGAAAACGAGAGAGAGAAAGACATAGAGAGAGAGAGAGAGAGAGAGAGAGAGAGAGAGAGCATATTACGTGAGAATTTATCTTCTGTTCTCTCCAACAGGAATATTAAGGGATTCCGTCTCTAATGACCTGTCAACCAGAAGTAGAGCCAAGCATACATCAGGGCGATCTTCGGAGCGCTTTCCTGTGTGATCCTCTCCATTCGTTCTTCGTCACGCACCCTTGAGTCAGAATGATGTGAGTTTAATTGCTTTCTATCCACTGGTATAATGATCGTCATTTGCATTATAAAGCCTGTGCTCTTTAAGCGAGCTGGACGTGCGTTGTCTTTTATAGTTTCAGGTCGAGTTGCGGTTCCCTGAGAAAATAGTCCCTCGACATCGGTTTTCTTGCCTTCTTTTGTAGCTCAGAAGGGTACATTCGAAAGAATTCTCACGTACACATCGATGCAAACAGTGTGTTGAATGCACTGAAAGTAATTAACTTCAGAACGAAAAAAATGCGTTATTTATAACTAAGATTCTGACACTATTGAACTTGTCTTTGAATATTGAACTTGTATATTTTTCATGTTTTGAGAGCAAGCACATTGCACATCGAAGGGAAACTTTCTTTGTTAGAGAAAGAATTAGTATTTTCAACAAAAACTCTTAACATATTTTATACAGCTTTATATTTCACTAGTTTTGTCATATTAGAAAATTAAAAACAATTCTACATAAATTATTACGTAACTTAGCTATATATGAAAATTACAAGCGATTTTGGCTTCAAACCTATCGGAACTTAGCCACATGTAAAATTGCTGAAGGATTGGGAATATAAATTATGCATTAGTTTTCCATGCCTTGACCGGAAGCGATGCCGCTTTAAAATTCTCCGTAACATAAAGGGACTTAGAGTACGGTACAAGGGACATCGACGCCGCAGGAATACCCTTTAAGTCAGACAAAAGTCCTAATTTTATCATCCAGACGAGTCCCTTAGAAGAAAAAGTCTCCTTTCACTTTGCTATGATGGTTGAATGTTCCTGCATTTGACTAGTGTACGGAAGTCCTATTTCTGTCTTAAAAGTTTGTAGTATGTTTACCGTATATAAACAGATAAGCTATTTACTTCATTGTCAAGATATAAATATTGTGTTTGTAAAGGTTACAGCAAAGTGAATTTATTAATTAAAAGTAAAACAGTATCGTGATGTTCATAATGTAACATCCGTGACAAAAGAACACCAAAAAGTGCTTCAAAATGAAGTCGGGTTTTAGTTTGTGCGCAAAAAAAGTATTCCATGTTCACATTTTACTAGAAGAACTCCCTAACATGTTGTATATATTTTTTCATTTGAGTTTTTAATTTAAAAAAAAAATAGACTGTTAGAAGTCATCTGTAACGTCCGTGATAATTTGATTGTAACATCCGTGACACTAAAAATCAGTGTATAACAGTTCACAGACAGCATTGTAATTAAACAATTGCTTTGACAACTTTTACGCAAATTACTAGTGTGTCATAATGCTACTTTTCTAATTAGACAGAGACCAGTTTGTCTCTTCAATTTGATAACCTGTGAAATGGCTTCACAAATTTTGTAACATCCTTGACGGGTCATTTTCATCAATTTTCTCAATAGTAACACATTTAAGTCAACAAAATGTTTTCACATAGGAAGATAATTATATTTAACGTTACTTCTAGTTATAAAAACGAATATACGGTTACTAAAAAGGGGACACGGGAAAAGAGAGAAAAATATGGCAACTAGAATGACTGTTCTGTATTATTTTGTAGTTTATGTTTAGTGGAAGAAATCTATGCTGTCATACAGTCTATTGAAAAGCTTGAGACATTACTAGTTGATCGTAGTAAACACGAAGCTAATGTAAATACGGCTAGATTTGCGTTGTTTGTACAGTAAAACAGACTTGGACAGCTTTGATGGTTTTATGCAGCATGTCGTGAGAATAACTATCTGATAGACTACGTCAGTAGACAGGTCATTCAAACAGTTCCAGCACTGCCGAAGCTGCAGATGTTTGCCTAGACGACAGATCCTTACTCAAAAGTCACACAATAAAATTGAAGACCCTGAATTGAAAAACATCCCAAGTCCACTTTTATCGTTTTTGCATTTTTTCTGTTCGTCGGAATCTATGTTACAAAGGCTATCCCCTTGCATAAATATTACATCCTGACCCCCCCCCCCCTCCACACAGAAACACTGTTTAAATACAAAATAATTTCCGCTGAATAGGATAACATACGAAGACCTTGGACTGTTTTTCGTTCCTTCTGAAAAAATATTTTCCGGTGGCCTTGGGATGTTTTTCAATTCAGGTCTTCAATTGATTTTAGCAGGAATTTTCAAATATGGTGTCTGTACGTGCGGATCCATAAATGCAAAGGAAACTGTAATCAAGAAAAGTTCTTTTATTGAGAAAAGCCTGACAACAACTAGCAACAATTCAAATCGGATCACTCATTAAAAAGTTACGTATTAGAAACGGATTTCGCCAGCCGTTTTTTCAATATAGTTACTTTGTGTTCACTTAGGCGATGCCTACAATGTTTAAATTTACTATTTACATATACAGTATACTCATACGCTACGTTTCTTGCTTTTACCAATAAAATGCACAATTAAATGTAGGCATGTAGAATAATAATTATCCAAGTCAATTGTGGTAAGCAGGAACAGTGGATTATTAATACCTATCAGCCTAACTAAGCCTTAGCTACTTCTGGGGAATCATGATGACAAGAAATACCACTCACTTCCACCAAAGAATGTATACTTTATTAGGAACAGCAATCGTAGTAGACCTCTACTACGACCACACATAGGGAGTATTTGTAGATCCTTTTATCTTCTTCAAAGAGCACACATTGGAGTAGTCATCATGTTTGTCTTCACCCTATCTTAACCTCTGCAAAGAATACTTTACAAACAGGCGGTGGTGAAAGAAATTAACTTACATTCTACTTTCAAATTCTGTAACAGTAATACATGTCACATAGACATCTCAAGGTATCACCATTATGTTGATTTAATAACCAAGACAACTACGAGCAAATATTTTTTAAACCTCTCTCTAAGGTTATTTATTTATATTATTTCCAAGGCTCTTTAGAGATCATAACGTGGCTAATACAACCAACGAAACCCCACTATAATCCCATAAAGGGAAAATAATGGTTTATGTTATTTTTTAAAATAATGCTGCTCAGCATTTAAATTACGTTCAATCTAGGGTTACCATATTCTAAAACCTAAACCGTTTCCCTCTCTAACGCTTTCAAGAACAGATGTATAGTTTGTGTGACTTTACATCTCCTGCATATTTCTCACTAGACCAGATTTTCTTGGAAGACACTGCAGATTAAAAGCATCTTAGCACAAACGCGTTATAGCTGTTCTAATAACGAGTCAAGAAACATCATGCCATATGGTTTTGTGTGTGTATTAATCCTGATCTTTTGTGTTTCTGCATCCCATATAATGAAAACTGTACCACTGTTGATGTATTGCTTTCGATGTTTTTTAATCCGTTAACACGTAATAGTACTTGGATGCGAAAAATGCGGTCAAATTAGTGGATTTTGAAAAAATTATGCAGACAGAAATTTTCAATATCAAAAAGCGCATATGTCCATACAAATACTGACGTATGGTAATCTTAGTTCAATCTAACCATTATCACATATTATCACTTAAACCTTTATCACATTGTCTATCCGTTTTGAAGACCTAGATGTTACATACTGGTCTAAATATGGTTTAACTTTTATCCGCTACGAGTTCTCATTTCATACACTAAATATTACCCGGCTAAAGCTAATTCAATATTTTCAGAACTGAAATTTACTAAGATTGAAATCATAGTAACTTAACGTTTACGATAATCTAATCTAAGTCTTCACCCTATGAAACAAAATTATTTTTTTGTTTATTAAAAAGAAATTAAAAGGGCTCCCTTAAAGCATTTCGCCTGCTGCTTCAAATATATTTATTTGCCATTGCGTTGCATCAGAGTGAGTTATCGCATATCTTCCTCAGCCGCATAGTAACATTGTATATTAAATACAGTCTGTGCGCTCACCTAAAATGAACTCTGTCTGTTAACTTCCTTTTGGTTTCAGGATCTCTTTTGAGGGTCCATCTTTGGATCCTTCGTATCCTTTTGAGGGTCCTTCGATCCTCGGATTGCATTTGCTTCGATAACGCCTTTACGTAGCTGAGAATAAAATCGGTCACCGCTTCATTACTAACATAACTAAAGTTACTGAGGAAATACAAGGGTGTCTAATAAGTTCATATATCATTACAAATACTTACAAATATGACCCTAAGTGCTAGAACATTACGCCCTTTTGCATTTCTTCGTGCTTTTTTTTAAGACAGCACTTGTCTATGTCAAAAGTTTCCGATTCCCAAGTGTCTGCTATTGTGTCTTGACTTTCCGGACACCCGGTAGTCTACATTCACGTTTAGCAATGAGTTTTCAGAGACATGTGACGTAACAGCTGTGAGTAATTATGCATAAATTTTCTAATAAGCAGTTCATAGCATAGCAATCCGCTCTATGGTTACCAAGGAAGTTTTATCATGTTCTTAAATGGTCTCCTGTAATTGCCTTTTCACATTTAATTTACCTTCGAATGCAAGATCATTTATATGTCCCATATCGTGGGACATTGACACCAACGATGACCAAAAAAGATGTCCTCTTGGCGTCAGTCACTAACTCTAGGTTATCCTAAAGAGACCGCAAAATTCGGTATTACGATCCATGGCTGCTGACCGGGTAGGCGTTAGGCCAACGACTCGAAGGTCATGGGTTCGAGTCTCGGCAGGGCATGGGTGTCCCTAGAACGTGACAGATAATCGTGACGGGTCGAAGTAAATAGTTACTAGACTGGCCCATATAAAATAAACTTTACCAAAAGTTTTTACGATCCGTGGCTGTGACGAAATTCATGTCAGTGATTCATACCAATGTACGACTTACGAATACTTTTGTTTTCCATCCCTATTGCACTGACATGACCAAAACTATTAATACGGAAATTTGCACTAGGTTGTTCAGAAATAAATGGCCGAAATTCACAATGTCCACATTCAACCCTCCCTCATATTGTATGGGTCCGATGGAAAAGTCAGAAATACCCGTTAAAAGTGACAACAGGTAACCTTAACGCTGTATGAAGCATAGATGTATGTGGCATAAGAAGGATTTTAACGCTCTGTGCAAACGTTAATTTTTTTGCATGAATTCAAACTTAGACATACAATGACAAGGACGAATCGTGATGTGGTAACCAAGAGGCGTAGACTCAACTTCAGAACGGAGAGTGTGTTTGCTAAATGGCTAGTGCAACTTTAGGCTTGGAATTCGGAGCAAGAAAATCAATGCCAATTTCAAAGACTCGAAAGGCCTTTAATAAAATAGAACACTCATATAAAAGGATACTTAAGAGCTAACTAGACAAGTTTTAGAAAACCAAATATTATAATTTGATTTAAAATATTCAATGTGAAATAAATAATTAAATTTTAGAGTCTACGTTTCTCAGTCCGCCTGATGAGCTAGAGACATACCTAATTAAAGCTAGAGATTTAGAGCCGAGCTGGAGATTACTTGATGCACGTAGATTAGCACTACTAGGAGAAAAATAAACGATGATAAAACCCTTATGAAACAGTAACTGAACGCACTAAGGAATGGAGTACTCCCGCACTTTGCATATTCCCCGGACTTAACAGCAAGATACTACTAACCAGTGTATGTTAGGCATCTAAGTCAAGTCCTGAACGACCGGGTATTGAAAAGCAGAGATATTGCAGAAAATACCTTCTGGGACTTTATAGTCTCATGAGAGCAACATTTCTTCAGGGACGGGCTTCAGAGCCTTGTGAATCATTGGCATAAGCGCAGACGGGCATAGTTTTAAATTAAGCAGACGTGTTTGTTCCAGCCCAAAACTCAGTAATATTGTAAGGACCATGTTATTATAAGGTTATTATATCCGGATAACGTTGTATAACAAATGCGCATGAAGTCATAATATGTTATGTTCGAATCGAAATCAGCGCATTAAAATCAGAAAGAAGTAACCGTTGTCATATAGTTAACAAAACATCTGTTTACAAGCGTGAAAATTATTTGTAGAAACGCAACCATCTTTTCCTAGCTGCAACGGATCCCAAGATCAAGAAATCCAACTGCACATTCTAAGCCATAAAAGTTACGTGTACGTACTGTACGAAATTTATAGTTCCAACAACGTTAACGAAGAGTATGCAGTGAAAAATGGTTCAACACTTTTCGGTGTTAGAGGGCAACCACTACTTTTCGTGTTAAATTAACACCGTTTGTTGTGTGATTACGGTGATTCAAGACTGTGATAGTGCTAGCATAACACCCTCCATTAAATGGAACTAACAGTGGCAACACACTCAATTTGTTTGAGTCACTGATATCAACAATGTTTGTTGTAATGATTTAACCCACCAAAAGTATTGAATTAACAGCCATTTTTTGCCAAGCAACTTCATAATGTGTGAAATTGTATGTTTAAGTAGTGTCCATATTTTAATATAACAAGTTATAGCATTTCTGACAATTACTATCCATACCAGACTCAGTGCAATACTGGCTGGGAATAATAAATCAGCCAGGTTCTTCAATCTGGTATCCTAGAATCTTCCGAATATCTCTTCCGTCCATGCGAGAGTTTCGTTAAAGGGAAACTAATACGGCAATTGTCTTTGATCCTGATTACGAAATATGAGAGAGAGAAATAACATAAAACTTTAGGCAGTTTCCGATATTTCAATTTTCAACCGTACGATCAAGTACATGATACATCTTGTCATATGTAAAATCTGGACATTCTTACCTATATCTTCCCCAGTACCACACATACATGTTTTCAACGTTGATTTTAGGTTCATTTGGTTGAATAACCGTTATCGTTTTTTTTTTTTAAAAAAAATACGTTTATTTTCAAATCATATTTCAACAAAGATGTCATTGCCTTAATAAGACGTTAATACAACGTGTATTCAATATGTTATTTTCAACTATGGTATAATAGATTTTGTTTAATGCATTTCTTACTAATGTTATGTCAAAAAAATATAATTAAAAACTAATTGAATGACACAAACTAGTTAGAATTTCTTTGATAAGACGTTAATGTGACGTACTTTCAACTATCATCCATGCTATATCCTAGATTTCGTTTCACACTCGTATTTCTTATTTAATTGCTTAAACATTATAATTAAAACCAATACAATGAAAATCACTATATTTTTTATGTTTTCAGTTGCATGTTGAAAACAAGTTGAATTTTAAACTATATTTCAACGAAGCGGTAAAGAAGCATTTTTTTTTTGTTTAGGAACACCTAACGTTTTTGTTCGGATTAAATTGTCACTTCCAAGGTCGTGCATCACGGGCAGTTGTTCGCTATCCTCAATATGGAACAGGCTATCCCTAGAGGTTTACGGATTGCCGGGATTCCGGCACTCCGAGAAACTCCTTAGTTCCCTTGTTTTGAACGTAGGGTGGTGCGGGATATTCTTTTGATGTTCTCCTGGTCTTTTGTTCCTCATGTCGGAACATGCTGGGGTAGGGATTTCAAGTTGTTGTAAAGATCTCTTTATTTGTAAAAAACAAAACAAAAAAAACACACTTATAACACTTATACGGCAGAGACAACACAGGACATCCCAAACAAGGGTGCCGACTCCAGTAGTGGTTCCTGGAATATAGAAGTTTGATTAATTATAGATTAGTTATGCATAGTTCACTTGTTTTGTCCTTTCCATCTTCTCCTTATCTATTTGTTCATTTTGTTCGTTCCTTCCACACACACTACACGTCACTAAATTACACCACACATCAAGAAAGTTATATTGACTTTTCTTCGTGTCAATGTTTTGGTAGTAGTGGCCTCTCCAGGTGGTTTCTTAGAAAAGTGGTCAACGCGTCGAGCTACCAACGAGAACGTTCCTGTGTTCGAACCGCACAGTAACCGCTCGGTTTATTTAGTGTTGGAAAATTAACACCGTATATCGTGATAAAAGCAATGGATCAAATGAAACTAAATGTGTGTAATAGTCTCAACAATGACACCACTTTAGCTATCCTATGGATACAAAAGGGCTTCCAAAAACATGTTTCTACTTTTATAATGTATCGAAAAAATGTTGATTTTAACTAAGAAGCCAATTTTGTGTTTACAGTTGGTCCACCTGGACCTCAGAAAAGAAGTGGATTTAACTGTTAATTTTTACCACCAATTTTCAAACGCCCCATACATCAGGAAAAAAACATTTATTGATACACGCACGTACTTGTCCAGAGACAGAGTCCAGAGATGGCAAGTTTCGTAATTTATTTTAATGTAATTCAAGTATGGTAATGTAGTGTAATGTGCTGTAATGTATTTTAATGTAATGTAATGTAATGCGCATTTATATGGTCTCCCTACAAACAAGAGAGAAAGGAAATCTTCACTGTTAAAAAGGTTTATTCAAAGACGAAAAAAAATCTCGAATTTGAGAAAGTTTTGGGCTCAATCTGGCTCCGACTAAATTTCGCTCAATTTTGAACACGTAATGGTGCTCAAAAAATGAGAAAATATTTCTCGGATAATGAGAAAAAAGGTCTGAAACATGAGGTATAACTACTAGAAAATGAGTTTAAATTTCGGCTCAAAAATGAGAAAAGTTGGGACTATGTTTCAGAAATGAGTAAAATAGATTCAAAAGTGAAAGCATATGATCAAAATGTTGAGAATGTAATGACTCAAAAGATAGCTCCGGAGCTACGAAAATAGTTAGTGAAAATTGATAACATTTGTTTCAAAGTTTTGAGAGTAATCACGCAAAATCGTTATGAGAGCTAAAAAAAAATGAGAAAATATTTATTCGAAACTGAGAGAAACATATTCACATTGTGAGAAGGAATTTGTATTCAAAATGAAGTTGAGAGCGAATGAAGATGAGAAAATATGTATTCAAAATTGTCCCAAGTATAACCTGTAGTGGGACTACACCTCTAACAAACAATAGAGAACTTTATCCGTGATCGCATCAGTGTTTCTCAGCTCCTTTCCGCAATCACAGAAAAACCCTCGACTATACGTCTAACTATAGATAAACGCAGGCGGCAAAGATAAAAATATTTATGGAACACAGGATAAGTATAAATAATCACCTGTACATGCTGTTTTTTTTGCTGCTAATCCGCGGGTTAGTCCCTTCTGAGGGTTACGCCCTCATTTCGGGGTGAGTTTCCAATATGAACATTATATTTTATAATGTTTATTCGCTGGTCTATGTGCTTTCTATTCTATCTTACATCATAACTTTTTTCCTTCTTTTTTCTTTAGGTATTGTTTGTTGCCTATAGGCAAAATTATTCTTAAAAAATGTGAAGAATTTTAGCGATATTTTTTTTCTTTTTTTTATTTATTTATTGTCTCTTCGAGGGTGCTATGAACTGTGGGCAGTCGGGTGTTGATAGTCTTCTGCCCGTTAGTCTTCTGAGTAACTTCAGCCTGGTATATGCTATATACGGTATAGGATGTATAACAGCGGTGAGAGAGCAGATCCTTGTGGTACTCCTATGTTTGGAAAATTTGCATGTGAGAGGCTGTTGTTTATATTTAAGTATGCCATGTGGTTTTTGAGGAAGTGGTAGCTGAGACGTACATAAGCTATTGGGAGTTGGAAGTTGTAGAGTTTGTATATAAGACCAGCCTGCCAGACTCGATCAAAGGCATTTTCTAGGTCAAAGAGTAACAAGCAGGATGGTTTGTTGGTATTGTAATGATTTATTATGAGCGTGGCTGGACGCAGCAGGTTATCGGTAATACTATGGTTGGGTCGGAAGCCAACCTGGTGGTAAGGTAGTAGTAGATCATGGTTTCTAAGGTGGATATGGAGCCTGAGAACAAGAATACGTTGCAATATCTTGCTTAGTGTAGAAGTAAGTTGGATCGGTCTGTATGATTTTGCGTCGGTCTTATCTTTGCCGTGTTTTGGAAACATTAGGACTTTCGATACCTTCCATTCAACCGGATAGTATCCCGTGAGAAGTATGAAGTTGTAGATAGTAGCCAGTAGCTGGAGTAATATGATTGGTGCCTCTTTTATATGCCTGTATGTTATGTTATCGAATCCTGGTACGGTATTTTTCTTGTGGTTTGTTACTTCTGTGATATCTTCAGCTGTGATCGGAGCTGTTAGTGGATGGTTTTTGTTTAGAGTATGGTTGTCACTGATTGTTAGGTGGTTGCGATGTGAGTCGGTCTTTTTCTCGATGTCACGTGTAAGTCTTGTAGTTGGACCGGATGCCGCAGGTGTGAATATAGTCTGTAAGCTGTCAGCGAAAATATTTGCTTTCTCTGTATGAGTATTTGGGGCTGAGTTCTCAATCAAAATTGGATATGTAGGAGTGCTGGATTTCCCAATCAATCTGTTGAAATGCCGCCATAATTTTGAAGGATCTCTCTCTTCCGCCAGATGGTTAGTAGTTTTGACCCATGAACGTTGTTTGTATGCCCGGATATAGTTTTGAACCATGCGTAGATATTGCTGATGAAGACGCAATGCTTCAATCGACCTGGAGCGTATGTATTCTCGATATGCATTTCGAGAAAGTTATATGACATGTAGACCTATAGGAGGAAATGTCGTTTAGAGGTTTATGCAGTTTGGGAATACGAGTATAAGGCTTTTGCACGTTCTCCAAGAGGCAGGAATATACATGCTGTATTTTTCTTTTTCAAGTTTGCTAGTTCACTGAAGGTGGCCAGCGCCTGTTGAGAGGGTTATGCCAGGCCAGGGTAGTTTAGGAGTTCATGTGTAGGAATTTAGGATGGGTAGTTGGGCTAAGAGGTTTGCATACATTTAATTAAACTTTATTGATTAATTCATTAATTTATCTTGGATATTATAAGCATTTTGCTTATAATCACATTATTGGTTTTAGGAAATTTACCATGATAGATGGAGGTATGATAATGAAGTGCAATAGTCGAGACAACACGTTGGCACATATAGGACAAATGATTGATGGTTCTTCTCCTTTAGGGGCTTCTCTAGGGATTAATGGAAAGACAGATGAGCCCTACATTGAACATTTATGATTACTGTGCAATTATGAGAATGAAAGTGAAATGACGGTGATTTGATACATTTACTCAGGAGATGTAGGGGCTACGGAAAAGAAGACATATGGTCCTGAATATGTGGCTTTGAGATGTACTTTGGAAGACTTCGCGAGCTGCTAGAGTGATTTGATGGAGAATTGCTGGTCTATCATGTGGGTAGAGGTTTTGGAATGTGATAGAGAGGAATTGAATGATTTAATCTATAGTAGGAGGTGGAAGAGCTGGAGGATGGGGCTGTGGTTGGGATACTGGTGGTAGGCGTAAGGGAACTGCCATGAAGTTGTCGGTGTCCTCGTCAGGTTTGGGGTGAACTTGGCATTTGTATGAGAAGGTTGGATGTGGACTGTTGCATTGGCTGCATTTAGGCGGATTGGATTGGTTTGGACAGGTGGGTTGGTGGTTTTCTGGGCAATAGCCGCACTTAGGTTGGTTGGGACATTGCTCGGTTGAATGGTTGTTATATTGCTGACATTTCTCGCATCTGAGTGGTAGCGGTGGCTGTGTTCGCGATGGTTCGACCCGGTAACGGCGTCTATATATAAAAGATCCTGATTGTAGTAGTGTGTTGATGGCGATTTGATCCGGCGTTAATGGCGATTTGATCCGGTGTTAATACTCGTACCATGTAGCTCGGTGTGCCAGTTTGCGTTTTGATTCTAAGACATTTGGTGATATTGAGTCCTTCTTCACGTAGCTCGGATTCTACTTCATCGTCTTGGATGTCTGGATTCACTCCTCGTATCACTATTGATAACTGAGGCGGACGTCGTGGTGGTGGTTGCAGTTTGATGGTCTTGACTGAAAGTGGAGCTAGATGGGCGTTTGTGCCAAAGATCTCAAAGCTAAATTTGTTTCGAATTGTGCTTGCCAAGTTACTGTCTGTGGATTTTATAATGATGCCGTTTCTGGTAGGAATAATTTCAGAGATAACTTGTCTGGAAACATATTTTGTAAGTTTGCAGAATAGCTATTTTGGCATTTGATAACGGGGATCGAACTTGGTTAGAAGAAAAGAATAGGTTATTGATTTGGTTGAAGCAGTTGATTGTTGATTGAATCACAGCCGTATATATTCATGAATCACTCTGTATCAGAGTCATTGTCAGAAGAACTAAGAGTGTGTGTGCTTTTGCTTGGAGGCGACTTGACGCTACCTGACCTGCGTAAAGAAGGTGAACGAGAGCGTGTGCCTGCTACTGATAATCCGGTGATGCGTTGTTTCGGAATCGTTCCAGTGCTGTAATCTTTGGGTATTACAGTTGAGGCTGATTGAGTGACGGTAGATGACAGAAGATGTTTTCCTGTTCCCTTGGGTGGTTTAGGCATGATGTTATGCGAAAGGAGCGTACAGATGAAGAAATAAAGCAACCAAAGCGCTAGAGCAATAGGCACAGGCAACGAACCTGCCACCCTGAATTTTCTGTAACTCGTGCGTATGAACAAAACTGATGTACGAGTTGAAAGTGAGGCAACCCATAGGGATAGTTGTCCAGGTATATGTACACTCCTTCCGCAATCTGTGTTCGATGCTAGAACTATTGGCTAGATAAGTCTAGTTCCGCAAAGAACAGATTGAAGCGAAGGGAGACACAGGATGATGACACAGTAAGGTTTCAAAATGCTGGTTTGCTTGGTCCACTTGATGAACAAGGGCTTCTAAGCACCAGTTCGTCTATCCTGCATGCTGTATTTTTCTTTTTAGAACTAGCCATTCTAGCTAGTATCCTACCAGAGGGTTATGTCCTCTGTTAGGAAAGTGGTGTTAAGGAATTGGGATAGGTGGAATGGGAGTTGGTCTAGGAGGTGTTTGTTTAATTCTTTATTTATTGCTTTATTAAAAATTTCATCATTTTCGTTGCTTTATTATTTCAATATTAGTCATTGTGATCTTTGATCACAACCATTAGGTCGGTTAATTGATGAGGTGCGATGCATTAAGACGCCACAATCACTTAGGTAATGTTAGACTAACAGATGCTGATTATCTTCTCGCTCCGGGGCAACGCGGGGCATTGATGTATACAGTGGGTGCCCTGTTAAAACAATAGGTTTACTGTGCAACTGATGATATGATGAATGGTGGAGGTGGATCAAGTCGGTAGGAATTGGTCAAAGGTACATCGGGGTCATTAGGGGGTAAGGTGTAGTGATATATTGTGAAAAGGAGGAAGAGAGGAGTATGAGAAATCGGCGTAGCTATGTCGTAAGCGGCGTAGAGATTGATGGTGTCTGTCAATAGAGGGTGTTCAGTATTTCTGGCGGAGATGTTTTAAGTGGTAGAGAATATGTGGAAAATCCATTCGTTGGTATAATTCACGGGTGGGACTCGGTAGTTTTGTGCGATATGCTATGCGGAGTGGATGTCTCTCGAGAATTTTAAGTTTTTCATAATAGGATGATGCTGCACCTATCCAAGCTGTGTGTCCGTATTCCAGTACTAGTCGGAGAAAGATTTGTATGTATTTAAAACTGTAGAGGGACAAAGACCCCACGAAGTGCCAGTGAGTCTGCGTAGCAAGTTTAGCCGATTGTATGATTTTGTTTTGACATATTGAAGATAAGGTTTCCATATCAGATGTTTGTCAAAAGTGATTTTAAATATTTAACTGTGCTGCTTGGTCGTACAGGTGTTTCATGAACATGAATATTAAGTTTGGTAGGATTTTGATGTACTTTGGAACGTTTCTTGCTTGGGAGAAATACGATAGCCTGTGTTTTTGTTGAGTTAAGCTTCATTTTCCATGTTTGGCACCACTGTACAAAGTTGTCGATCGCTGACTGGAGATGAGTGTTGATTTGATTTATGTTTTTTCCGAGAGCGAGGTATGCTGTGTCATCTGCGTATTGAAACAGAAATACGTTTTGAGGCGGTATGGGGATGTCTGCTACGAATAGAAGATATAGAAGTGGTGAAAGGGCTGATCCCTGAGGTACTCCGGAGTGTATAAAAACTGGATGAGAGAGGGAATCGTGTATTGAAACATAGGTGAGACGGCATGACAAGAAGTTGTAGGTAAAACGAACAATTGCTGTGGGAAGATGGAAATTCAGAAGTTTACAGATGAGTGCTGGGTGCCAGACTTTATCAAATGCCTTTTCAAGATCAAATAGTACTAGACAAGACGGTTTAACTGAATTGTAGTGGTTTGTGATGATATTACATAGTCTAAGAAGCTGGTCGTTAATGCTAAATGAAAGTCGGAATCCGGCTTGATGAACTGGTAGTAGTTGGTGTTCAGATAGATGTAGATGTAGAAGTTTGACGATGATGCGTTCTAGGACTTTAAAATATACGGATGTCAGTTGGATGGGTCTATAAGAAGTGGCTTCTTCTGAAGGTTTACCAGGTTTCAAGAACATCAACGTTTTGGACATTTTCCAAGCGGGGGGTATGTATCCTGAGCGGAGAACGAAGTTGAAAATAATGGCCAGTAGATGGAATAGTACATAGGGTCCTTCTTTGAGATGTCGGTATGAAATTTTGTCTATGCCAGGAGCGGAATTGCGCTTGTTTTTGAGAGTATTGCTGATTTCGTCTATTGTCACTGGAACTGTGAGAAATGTGTTTGGTAGTTGATGATTCGAATTGGGTTGAAGATGCGGTGATGCAAAATTAACACGAGTAATAGGATGATGTCTATAATGGCGTTCTTCAGGGAATAGTGTGAAAATTTCCTGTAGGTGCATAGCAAAGACATTAGCTTCTCTTCATTTGTGTGGGTTGGAGTGTTATTGTGTATGAGGGGATATGGAGTTTGTGAGTTCTTGCCAATGAGAGTGTTGAATCGTCGCCAGTATTTCGTAGGATGTGAGGTTTCCGCTAAAGAGTTACAAGTTTTCACCCAACATCGTAGTTTATATGCCTTGACATAATTCCGTACGGTTCTCTGTAGCTGTCTGTGATGGTGAAGTGAATCGATGTTGCCCGTTCGCTGATAGTCTCTGAAGAACTGCCTGGAGCGTTGTATCATGGCTAGATATTGTGGGGCTAATTTAGCTTTGTATTGTTCGTAATTCGTTTTTGGAATATAGAGGTCAGATGCTGCATGAATGGTTGTGGTGATATTGTTTAACGTGTGATGCAAGTCTTCCTCCGATTCGACGGGTCCGAGACCATCAAGATGTTGAGTGATATAAGTCCTATATTCGTTCCAGTTTGCTTTGTCCCATCGAAGAGTGGTGCGTGGGATTATGTTTGCAGTATTATTATGAGGCTGGGTACAATTTAGAGCTAACTTGATTGGTACATGATCAGAACCTAAGGGATCAAGCACTTCTATATGGCATCTATGTGTAAGATTGACTGAAGTGATTACAATGTCGGGTGTTGTATTTGATTCTGGACGAGTGGGGTTAGGAAGATTCTGTATGGTGCCAGTTGTATGTGTTGTTATGAAGTTATAAAAGTGGTCTTTCTGACGGTCAGAGCGACTATGAATATTAATGTCTGCCATTATGATGTATGTGGTAAAGGTGTTGGCTATAAACTGGAAGAAGTTAAGCGGTATAGGATGGTTTGGGCGCACGTAGATTGTGATGACTGTAACGTAGTATTGCTTATAATATAAAGTTCCTATGGCATATTCCGGCAGGTGGTTTATAGGTGCTGTATACTGCCGGTGTGCAACTGTGGGAGAAAATCCTATTGCCACCTCACCATTTGCACGATGTGCTAGTAATGTGCTATCTTGTCTGATGATTTTGAAACCTGAAATGTTGCATTGATTTTCGATTTGAAATGTGTTTCATTGAGAATGAAGGTATTAGCATGTTCCTCTATGAGCTGTTGTTGAAATAGGAGTTTGTGTTGATTAAATGACCGTATATTAAGAAAGACAAAAACTAGTGGCATGATGTATGTTAACAAGAGGTGGTTAGACTTCGGTTTCGAGCGGGTTACTATGAAAATGAACATATGGGCCATTGTAGGTAGCATAGAATTGAACATGGAAGACTGTCTTAGCCGATAGTTGTACCTGTTGTAATATGTGAGGTCTCTGGAACGGTTGGATATTTTGTAGCGTGAACGTGATGAAGTTGCTGGACAGTGATAGGTTGATCTATGGTTACATTTTTTGGTTCTGAGTGTGAGTAAGTCTCATGAGTCCGCACTTGTTCTACAAGCTCAGGTTTTGTTTCTATGCATGCTGTATTTTTTTTTACAAATAGCCATGGTTAGGCCAAGGCTACTACCCACCTAGAGGGTTACGCCCTCTTTTTGGGAAGGAATCAGTGAGAAATGGAAGGAGTTTGGAAATGTGGATGGGCTGTGAGCTTTTATAGGAACTATACTTTATTTCTTTATTTTTAACAAACTCAGGACTATTACGATTTTTCATCGTAATCATTAATTTAGTGGAAGCTGAGGATGACAATATATGAAAGATGAAGTGCTAGCACGCCACAATCACAACAGAGGAAGTATTAGTGTAGACATATGCATGTTATCTTCTGTCCCCGGGGCAATTCGGGCACTGATGGGAGACAGTATGAGCCCTGTTAGTCTTAATGGATTACTGCGACTGATGGAATTATGAAATCAGGTGGCCGCGGGGCTGAGAAGGGGGTAAGCTGAGGTATTTCCGGATGATTATCGGGGAGTGTGGAAAGATATATACTTATGAGTAGTGAAATGGGACAAGTGATTAGCGGTGGATGTTGTGGATTAAAGGTAGCATCGTGATGCAGTGTGTCCAATAGTAGTGGATGGAAATTTTCGTAGCGTTTGATTATGTACTTTTGTCTTAATGTTTCGAGATGGTAGAGGATGTGGGGAATGGTGATGAGGGCGTATAGATCGGCTGTGGGGCTGGGTAGTTTGATTCTGTGAGCAATGCGGAAGGCATGTCTTTCGAGAATTTTCAACTTATTGTAAAAAGTGAGTGGGGCTGATATCCAAGCAACGTGTCCGTATGTAAGTACAGGTCTGAGGAATGATTTATAAGTATTTAGGATGGCTATTGGTGAGAGACCCCATGTTGTTCCTGTAAGACGTTTGAGAAGGTTTAAGCGGTTGTATGCTTTAACTGTAAGATATTTTAAATGATGAGTCCATGTGAGATGACGGTCATAAGTGATTCCAAGATACTTAACAGTGTTTGTCGGTTTGATGCAAGTCTGGTTTAGTCTGAGATTGAGGCAAGTGGGATTGCGTTGAACTTTAGAGCGTTGTTTCGGTGGTACGAAAACTATTGCTTGTGTTTTACTGGCATTTATGTAAGTTGCCAAGTGTTACACCAGTGACTGAACGAGTTGATGGCAGTCTGTAGAGTTTTGTTAAGTTGCTGGATAGTGTTGGCTGTAGCGAGGAATGCTGTGTCATCTGCGTATTGGAAGATATGAATATTTGGAGGTAATGTGGGCAAGTCAGTACTGAAAAGTAAATAGAGGAGAGGTGATAGTGCTGATCCTTGAGGAACACCTGTATGGAGAAATATAGGGTATGAGCTGGCGTTGTTGATGTTTATATAAGCGATACGATTTGAGAGAAAGTTGTAAATATATCGAATGTAAGCAACAGGAAGGTGAAATTGTAGGAGTTTTCTGAGCAAGCCCTGGTGCCATACTTTGTCGAAAGCCTTCTCTAAATCAAATAAAACAAGACAGGATGGTTTGCAGGTATTGTAGTGATTCGTGATATGGTTGGTGAGACGAAGGAGTTGGTCCTGAATTCTGTATCCTGGGCGGAACCCTGCCTGATGATCTGGCAACAAGTGACGTTCGTGGAGGTGTAGGTGGAGACGTTTGACCAGTATGCGTTCAAGGATTTTGCCAAGGGTGGGGGTTAATTGTATTGGTCTGTAGGATGTGACGGAATCGGGAGGTTTGTGAGGTTTAAGGAACATGAGAGTTTTTGAAGTTTTCCAGGTGGTTGGTATATATCCTGTTCGTAGTACGAAGTTGAAGATGACAGCAATCAGTCGTAGTAGTTGATGAGGTCCTTCTCGTATATGCCGGTATGTGATACCGTCCAATCCAGGAGCGGTATTTCTTTTGTGAGCTGTTGTAGTGGTGATGTCCAGGACCGTGATTGGTGACGTAAGTTGCTTCTCTACGTTGATCTGATGTTCAGCGTTAGGCTGCAGTTCTGGTGCGTTGAGGTTGATGCGATGAACAGGGTGATTTCTAGCGATGACGGAATGCGGCGGCGTGAATATCTCCTGAAGATGAGTGGCGAAAGCGTTCGCTTTATCTTGATCTGACTGTAGTGGTTCGTTATTCTGGAGCAGCGGATACAATGTGGCAGTACGCTTTCCAGTTAGAGTATTGAAGCGTTTCCAAAACTTCGTTGGATGTGCAGTATCTCTTAGTTGGTTGCAGGTTTTAATCCACTGCCGAAGCTTGTAGGCCTTCAGGTAATTATGTAGAGTCCGTTGAAGTTGTCGATGTAGATGTAGTGACGCTGGATTACGGGTTCTAATATAGTCTCGGAAGTGCTGTCTTGATCGTCTTATGAGGGTGAGGTATTGAGGAGGGAGTTTTGGTCGGTGAGGTGAGGATTTTCTAGTAGGTATATAATGAGCTGAGGCTGTTTGAAGAGTGGTGATGATAGTATCCAGTGTTTGGTATAGTTCATCTTCTGTAGTTGGTTCCTGAGCGTTCTGTAGATGGCTGGTGATGTAGCTCCTGTAGTTATTCCAATCGGCGAGGTCATAGCGGATATTTGTGCGTTGGGGAATAGGTGTAGGTTGAGGTGTGGGATTGCGGTGGATGGTGAGTTTAATAGGAACGTCATCACTGCCTACAGTATCCAGAACCTCAATGTTGGTACGGTTGGTGAGGTTGGGGGAGAGGATGATTATATCGGGTGTTGTTTGTGAAATTGGTCGGGTAGGTTTAGGTAGTGGCTGTAGGAGTCCGTTGGTAGATGTACTGATAAATGTGGTTAATTTTGTGCGTTGACGGTCAGATCGACTATGAATGTTTATATCGGCCATAATGATATAGCTTCTGAAATTGTCAGCAATGTATTGAAAGAATGGCAAAGGTATGGGATGACCAGGGCGTACATAGATTGTAACTAACGTGATATAGAGATTCTTGAAGTAGAGTGTGCTTATGAGATGTCAGGTAGTTGCATATTAGGGACGTGATGGAGACGATGTGGTATATTAGGTTTGTGTCCTAGTGCTACTCCGCCATTGGCTCTTAATGCAGGTATTGTGCTTTCGTGATGAAGAAGACGATAACCAGAAATTTTGCAGGATAATCGAGAAGTGAGATGGGTTTCGTTGAGGAGGAATGCGTTGGCTTTTTCTTCGAGTAAGAGCGCTTCGAAAAGAGGCTTATGTTGAATGAGTGAGCTGATATTTACAAATAATATAACTAAATCCATAATAAAGTGAACGGTGAATTGGTTGAGATGATCAGGTAGATTGTTTCGGTGGTACGGTAACAAAATGCACATATGGACCCGAGTACGTTGCATGGAATGTAACTTGAAAACCTTGCTTTGCAGCTGCTTGAACTTGTTGAAGAATATGAGGTCGATGAGCAGGTTGAATATTCTGTAAGGTCAAAGTGATGAATGATAGCATTTGTTCGATAGTGAGAGGTTGATTTAAGATAGGATGTTTTTCGATGTTGGTTTCGGGTTCGAGAGTTTGGTCGGAGACTTTGAGTGGTACGATGAGATCAGGTTTTTCAGGTTCTGGTGGTGGTCTAGCTTTGCATTGATAACTATAGGTAGGATGTGGTTGGTGACAAGTGGAGCATTTAGGAGGTAGTTGCATATTCTGACATTGACGTGTTGAATGTGGACCTGTACAGAAACCGCATTTAGACTGATTGGTGCACTGATGGGTTGGATGTGAATTATAGCTTTGGCATTTCTCACAGCGGATTGGAATAGGTGGTGCAGTGCGTGACGGTTCTACTCTGTGTCGTTTACGATAGATGTAGGCTCCTAAAGTTAAAATATCATTGATAGTTTCATGTGATGTGGTGAGAATTCGAACTAGATAGGTAGGGCCAGAATTGCATTTTATGCGGATGACTTTAGTGAAGTTATATTCCTCCTGACGTAGTTCCTCAGTGATCTCTTCTTCCGTCCAAGTTGGATCGACACCGCAGATGACTACTGATAACATTGGTGGTTTTCGTGGTGGTGGTGGTTGTTTGGTGCGTTGTGAAGTGAGACTGGTCATAGTGGCTGATTTACCGAAAATTTCAAAGCTATGTTTGTTACGGATGAATGATGCAAGATTTGGATCAGATGATTTGATAAGCATGCGGTTTCGTGTAGGAATGATCTGACTGATAAGCTTGCGAGGAAAATATTTACAAAGTTGTGCTAGAAGTTGTTTTGAGATCTGGAATTTAGTATCATAATTACTGAGCATGAATGTATAGAGTTGTTCGGATGCGATAGGTGATACGGTTGATGATGTTTGTTCAGTGATCATAGCGTCAGATTCGTTCTGTGTCTCGTTCCCTTGATGTATATGTTGTTTCTTTGTCGGTGGTGAATCTGGATGATTAGTAGATCCTGTAAAACCACGAATAGGAGTGCGTGAACGGGAGCGTTGATCAGTTTTGGTTTCTTTTCTAGAATTTCTGGAATATTGAGCCGTTTGCCATGCGCCGGGTGTAGGAGTGTTAACCTGAGCTGGAAGTCCCTTGTGATAGCCGTCCGCCATATTGTCTGTCAGTCCCGGGGCCGAAGCCCGTGAAATGGTGGGAGAGAAAAGGAGAAAAACAAGAATAAAAATGGTTGATGAGATGATCAGTCTTCGTGCAATGACTGCTATCTCTAGCTAACTTCGCCCTCCGACAATGAAAATTGCCGTCGATCTCAATTTGGCGGTAAACGTGCCTTTCTCGCCTGTGCGTATGCTACACTGGGTCCTCGGAAGCACGTTAACCTTCCAAAGTTGAGCTAGGTTTAGTTATGCATGCTGTTTTTTTTGCTAGCCTCAGCTAGCTCCCTCCCAAGGGGTACACCCTCTATGGGGAAACAGGATATTTCTGGAAAGGTGGGGTCTGGGGATTGGGTGTGGGGCTAAGGGATATAATTTATCTTCATTATCTTTATTTATTTCTTTATCATCTGTTTTGGTCATTATGAGTTTGCCTCATAAGTATTTCCTTTGATAGGGCTAAAGATGATGATGGAGATGGATGTGAGGTGCTCTTGACGTTACAACACTTGAGTTGGTTATTAAGACAGATGCTGGTTATCTTCTGTTCAGGGGCTGCTCTGAACTGATGGAGACATAATGGACCCTGTTAGTATGAATATTACTGTGCCAGAAATGTAGGTGCATGAAATGATTGAATAGCTGGGGTGGAGAAAAATGATGCTATGTCATAGTCTGGATGGTCTGGTGGTAGAGTATATCGGTATAG
>JAGDQP010010511.1:0-55590 GCA_022664845.1 Lepisma saccharinum | reverse complement strand
AGGTTCAAGGATAGGTACTTACGCATAGTGGGTGAACTTTATGTATTACATGTAATTCTCAATTTCTATGAAAGCCAAGATTGTAAAAAAAAATATGTTCATTAAACTACCTACCAGGTTGCAGTGCTCCCGCTTGGCGACTAGTCCACCAGATACAGAATATGAACTGGCGCGGACGAAGAGGTGGCCTTATTGTGTGAATTATAGGGTCCATTATCTGGCACGCTTATTGTGTGAGGTACCAATGTTTGGCACGCTTGAGAATGTCGTACGGAGGACCCACTTTTCATTACTAAGTGTTCGGTAAGCATAAACACGTTTGGCTGCTGTTCTGCTCTATGGCTGCTTTCCGACTCGTCATCCAGGGCGTATGGGCACCCAGTGCACGTTTATCACATAGAAACAATCTCCCCAACAAGATTTCTGGGATTAATGCAAAGAACTGCGTTCATTTACAGGATTATTCCCAAAGGTTTGGCGTATTTTGCGGCTTGATTGGAAAGGAGTGTTCAGTGAGAAGTGACAAAAGTAATTGCAATGTGTTGAATGCTTTGCTCCACCGGTTCAAAAAGAAATCTAGATTTAAAAGAAGAAAAACTACAAATTCGTATCTCGTATGTACGTACGATATACAAAAGGGACACAACAACAAAGCAAGAGCAATTTTCAGGACAACCAGAAAGCGATTTGTTTATTTTACCCCTTTTATATTTACAATATCGATCAAAGTGGTTTTGTGCGTGAAATGAGATTGTAACGTCCGTTAGATTTTCTTTTAATGTTCCTTTGCTACAAGTAATATTTGATTGTATACCCCCTTCCCTGAGTTGAATTGTATTGCTTCACCATTTTGATAAGTTTTGAACCATATTGTACGTATCTCTTAGTTGTAAATTCTTCTGATCATATTGTGTGCATCGTGAAACAAGAAATTTTAATATTGCAGAACATTGCGTCATGAAGGCGGTGGCGCATTGATGCTAAATGTAAAACAAATGTTATTTAAGAAAGTAAGTGAGAAAATAACAAACAGATAATAACGTATTTGTATTCATAAAATATGTAACACATGTCAATATAAACAATCTTTCAAAATTTGTAAATAAATGCCTGCGCGCACTAATTTCAGTATTAGAACTATATTTCCAAGGCCGAAGAATAACTTTCAAAGCACTTGCATATTAACCCTGTACCAAAGAGAAGAATTTATTTTTCCTTGGGTTACGGCCTGAACAAGGTCTCTGATCTATCCCTCCGTGGGCAGATCAGAGCAATAAACTAATGTGAACCTCTAGGAATGTTTCATTTTCATTATTTTTTCCATTATTCTTCTACTCATCTTTGTCTTCTCAATTCTCATTTATTCTCGTTTACACTTTTATTTTCATTCTTCTCAAGCTTTACCATCCTTGGTGTTAGCCCGCCTAAGAAATAAGGCAAGCAGCACTACGCTTGGTTCCAACCAGTCTTAGCAATAACGCAGGAAGGCGTCATCAACCAGTACCCGTCTAAGAAATAAGGCAGGTAGCAGTCCTCAATCTTTCATTTGTGTCGGCCCGTCAAACAAATAAGCCAGATGGCATCATCCTTGACTTCTGTCTGTATAACAAATAAGGCAGGCAGGACTATAGCCTGTTCTCTGGCTCCAACCGGTCTAAGAAAATCAGGCATGAAAAACTTACTTGACCATTCATCTACCATCCTTGGCACCAACCCGTCTAAGAAATAAGGCAGGAAAGGGTCCTCATTAAAGCTATTTCTGGTTATTTCCATTCTCTAGTACTACTGTGATTATTTCCCTTTCAGCAATGTGCTTTAGGTGCATCCCACGCCCACAGCCGAAGTAGACATTAGTATAAGGTATAACATAGGATACTCTTTTGGGACCATTTTATATTAGAGAGATTAATTAAATCTCCACTTGTATTTTAATCCAGTAGATCGGTGGCCGTCTCTAAGGTTACATTATAAGATCAACACGGACTTTGTCTTGGATGAACGGCACGCTCTTTTCGGAGTTTGTTGGACGACACGCTCTTTTTGCTTCATGTTTGTTTGGTTACTCCCAATAAACCTGACAATCTGAATTATGTTCCCTTTCAGTTAAGTTACTGGAAATTTCCAGGCATCTAAATTGCCTAGCTTTTTTTCCAGTATTATTTCGCAAATTTTTTCACAGTGTATGAATGCACTACAGTGTGATGGAGCACTGAATTTGTGTTAGTACTGATCATACGTTACAAATTTGCCCCTTGTGAATATCTTTTCGTACACAAGAGCCAGTAGTTTAGTTGTTTGGGAGATTATTTCGCATTCTGTAGGCCCTGTGTTCAATTCCAACGGCCGACTGTGCTGAGTCAGGTTTTACAGGGATTTCTTCATACTGAAAATCAAATGGCACAAAAAGCACACAAAAATGAACTTTATGTGAACTTACAAAAAATATGAGGTTTTGTATGCTGAATCTGGCTTCTGGTTTGATTCTTGTCTATAGTGCACATTTTGTACATCATTGGTTCGTATTTACAGTAGTTCATATTGTCTAGACAACGTTTTTAGATAACTTTTATTAAATTTGTCACTACGATTTCACTTTTAGTTTTTATTAATAAATAATTTGTCCATTAATTGGGTGTAAGTATACCAGAAGCTTGTATCTTATACACTAAAAGGTCGTGTAGTTCATATTAATTTAAGGAAAAGTTAATTTATTTTGCACCAGAGACGTGTTAAAACTCGGACATATTTTCAACCATTACGGAAACTAAAATTATTTTGATTTTCAGTCCACACCAAACAAATGAGAGGAAGTTCAATTTAGAGCCTGCCTGATTCCTTTCCCCACCATTTTTCTACAATATCCCGACCTGTAGTATAGATGTCTAAAAGCCATAAATAAATTCAAATTGAACAAACAAACTACGATTCACTCACTCTTTTATCTAAACAAAGAGAAGCAAGTGAAATGATGCCAATATATAACTCACGATCATTAATATACGTTTCCAAAATCTCTTATTCGACAAGCATGAGCATTTACGTGCTCGTCCTAAGCCCTGAAAGATTTGGAATGGTTTGTAGCAAGAAAAGTATACTTCCGTCCGAAATCTCCCCCTCCACTTACTCAGGTCCCACACATATTTCATCTCGCCGACCTTGGGAAATAGTAAGTAAATAGGGTAGAAACAGTATTACTTCGGTCATCCACTAGTACAAACAGCGACTTCAGAATATCTGGGTTATCATCGGGCCTTGGGTTCGAGCTATGGTAAGTTGAACCAACCCACTTTCTTTTGGAACCTTTGTGGAACCGTGTATTATACATTTCGTTTTTGGTTTTCTCACATGTAATAAAATTCTGACATTTTTTTTTTATCGAAAAACGGTAATTTATTCAACTGAGAAGTCAGCAATTAATAGACTAATCTTGTTGTTTAAAACTAGAACTTTCTGACCTCAAGTTGTTCCTATGTAAGGAATTCCACGAACTATTTCTTCATGGTTGGCTGTTTACATAATGTTCTTAACTTTTTCTTTCTCTACTTCGTTGCGACCAGACACATAGCAAGAAGTTGGTTTTGCAAGAGCTTCAGGAAGGATCCAACGTGTGATCCAACGTGGGTACGTAGTGTATATTAAAATGCACTAAAATTATAAACTTATTCCGCACAAAACTCTGAACGGGTCTTTGGAACTCCCCTCTTAAACGTTCCAAGTTTCCACTATAAGAAATAGCAAGCATTCATGTACTATTTTATTCTTATGACATGTTACATGAATATTATAAGTAGGACCGTAGTCATTAATGACAGAAAGTTAAAGGTAAATTGCTACCGAAAAGTTTAGAACAAGCGTTAGTTTTGAAAATATTATTAGTTTCATTCATAGGTGCTGTTAATTCAGCTATTGGTGTAACTTTTAATTTAGTACAGATTAATCGATTCAAGATGGAAAGTTTCTCTAATCACTGATTCAATGTTGTTACATGCTGAGGAAGCACCGCTACTGTCGTTTCGCTATTTATTCCCATGACCATACTGAACGTCCAAGGGATGTTCCGAATACCTTTAAAGCATTAACAAATATGTCAAAATTCTTCTTCTTCAGGAACCTCGTGAATACCATTGTTGTGAAATATTTTCTTCTTTGTGTCTTGCATGCTGGACTTCTTGTGGCATCTGGAGTATTTGAAGAAGAGATGCAAAAATCACCTTTGATATATGGATAATACTATTATATAATATGCGGGAAAATACTAGTAAGAGTATTTGTTTTAACAGATAGCTTTACTGTAGTTATGACGAAATTATAGAATCTGTCTAAGTAATGTTATAATGGCCCACTTCCACTTTCAAAAGAGCAAAATAATCCTCTTCTACACACTTTGGAGTATCTTAATCATAAATACTTCTTGTATATTAAAACACATAGAGTTGGTGCTAAAGGCATTGACACTAATGCATCAGAGCGCTAAAGATAAACTGATAATTATAAACATATTAAGCGAAACAAAAACATGTTTAGTATATCAATTGTATTCTACAAAATTCAACAATAGCAACACGTAAATGAAATACAAGGCTTTAAAACAAACAAACAAATATCAAAGAGTGAAACATATGAGACAATCCACATGATAACACTTTTATGTGCTGTATTGTGAGGTTTAATGAAGTTTATTAATTGGGTGGGAAACTTTTAGCTTTGTCATATGTCATTGTGAATTCATATCTGTAGACTGTAGACGTGATTGTATATAATTTGAGGTGTTGTAGACAGTTCATAACCTTAAGAGCAAAATGTTTCCGATAATTATCTGACATAGCTACAAAATATGGCTATTCTTATATTTTCTGTTGATGTATGTAGATAACTATAGGGTTTATTTCTATGTGGCTTTATGATATATTACATAAACAAAATGCATACTCAACATACCGAAATTTAGATTCCTCATTGAAAGTGTTATATTCTTTTCTGGATGCTTTGTCTTGTTTACATTGTTTCATGAGAGTTAATGTCGAATATTATTTGCAAATGGAGACATTCTAATATTTCCTGTTGGGCTACTAATGTTAGGTGAACCGATTTGAATTCGCCTTTTTATTTTTCTCACCACCTCCTTTAAACACTTATTCATACTCCCTGGAATACCAATTCAGTGATAATCACGAAAATTGTCGTATTCACAATCGATATTTCGGTCATTGAACCTGATCTACAAGTAAACAGTGTAATTAAAATATACACAAATGCTGGGATGTTTGTACCTAGTAGATATTAACTTATTTAAGAACAACTGTATGGTATCAGAAACTTTTCTTCAATATCATTTTATTCAAATGAGGATATTTTGTGCAAATGTATGATTTTTTTTGCAAACATGGTTTTAAATTCAATTTTGTAAGTAGCAAAGTTCACGTTATTTGTACACACGTACTCACAACAGACTTCATACCTTACTATATTCAATTTCAGAACATTATAGTGATGGAAAAGTAAAATAAATAAAATACAATCTATAACCTACTTTAAACAACAATTTAAACAGAATTCAAAGCAGATTTTCATGAATAGTAATAAATTTGTGATAATTTAAGGACTATATATTATTTTATTTGCAATCCTTAAATTAAGATTTAACGTTTATTCTTATTGAAAGTTGAAATTGGTATTAATATTTAAATTGAAAATAAACTCTAAACCCAGGATATGAAATTCTACAGTTGTTAAGACCATAGCCTCCAGAGAAAAAGTTCATGTTCCATTAACAGTTTGCTAGGTTTGCTAGATTATAGCGTTAATCAATCAAAAATAAGTGCAGTTTTATTGATTTAAAGTTCTCAGTAGCATTAATCTGTTGGGACTTTACTTTCAATTTCGTTTCCGAACATTCCGGAGTAGAAAACTGGTTGACAAGATCTTTATTGAGTATATACAAGATTTGTATTGGCAGTATTTATTTTACCACTTGGTAACAGAATTGTCCCCCATAAATATATACAGCTGTTTTATGTAGCAGTTTGATTTAAACAAGTTACAATTTTCAGTCTCCACACAACTTACGTAATCTTGATTGGAAGCAGTCAAATCCGAAAATGAGAATTTTACAGGAGCAAGAAAAAGCAATTTTCAATTGGCTGATTTTTGACGCCAATTATCAGTTAAGTCGTTTTCAACGATAGTAAGGTTGCTGGAAAATTGGATACGACTTATTCTTGCGCTGAAACATGTTACGTACTTTAAAATATCGCATGCAAACAAGATGTGATCTTGGAAAATAGAAATGGAGTAGATCATTATTTTGCAATGAGGTCTTCAAATAAAGTTCAGGTAGTCTCTTGCTGTTTTCAGTGTGAGAGAAAAAAAACAAGATTTTATCACACACAAAATACTAAAAAGACTATTATTGGTGCTTAGTGTTTCATACAATCTACATTATTCATAACTGCATATTAATTCAATTATATACATATTATGTACACAATATCATACCAGCCAATGATACTACACCCACAATAGAGAATTATTTAGTTTACTAGTTGTTCTGGTTAATCCAAATTCCTACTAAAGAGAAACAGATTTGAGATCTCCAAATAAATAATAGTTTATTTCAAATTCAATGCCGTCTGTTCCCTCCTTTTGATCTTGTGGAAAATGACTTCCATAATGCAGGAAAGAATTGCGATTAAAGAACCACTTGGAAGCACAATAAAGCAGGGAATAACGTGTTCAATAGCCAGAACGACGTTTCTCTCAGATATGCAGATCTTATGACAAACATCTAAACTGTCTTTGAGCCACTTATCAATCAGCCCTGAGTCCCTAACGCTCCTAATAAATGTGTTTACCTGATTAATAAAGGGGAAGCGTTCAGAGGCGCAGAGAGATGTAATCATAATTCCAACTTTTTCATCAATGAAATGATATTGTTTACCACATTTTCCACATTCTAGTGCTTTTAAATTAAATTCTAAAACATATTTACGACCAAAAATAGCAAATGTGTCAGTCTGCAAAACGAGTGGTAACTCTAAATTCAAATTTCTCCATGTAACGGCAGTAGTGAGTATTTTTCGTAAATATGGATTAATTGTACTATTCATAACTTTAATATGGGGTTTTGCAGCCAAAATGTTTACAACTGTATCAGCAATGTCTTCCAGCGTATTAAGCTCAGGGTAACATCTTGGAATGGTCAGAAATGAGAGAATGAACCCTTGATACCCGGAGATTATTATTAACCCAAATAATGCCCACAGTAAGAAAATAAATCTCACGAATGGTTTGCGTGGATGCTTAACAGATATCTGCAAGAAAATTCCTAACAAGTGCAAGAATAACGTAATCAGATTAAGAGGTCTACGAGTAGTATAATTATAAACAATTATTACAATACCGGACAGACTTAACACATAAAAGGTCAATTGCCAAATTAATGGTGTAAAGGGTAAGTATATCGTTTTCCAGCGAGGTATTTCCTTTGCTTTATTCACAACAGCAGCATAAGTTTCTACCAGAATTGGTGTTGTCATTCTGAAATATGTATTTCTTTCTGGAGTATTCGTGACAGCACAAAGAGCAAAATCAGCTTCACCACTTTGTAGTTTACCAAGTATGTGGCTCCATGAGCCATTGCGACGCATGGAACCGCAATTACCACTTTTTTGAATTGAAGTTAAAATTGAGGAAATGTTCATGTATTCTGTTAAAGTAGTAAACACCATTCCAAGGGCTCCACGGAAAATCAATCGTCTATTTTTCATTCTAATTGTTTCGATAAGAGGCTGGACCTCTTTCACTGCTACCATCTTAAGATTAATACCACGCATATCAACTACTCCGAATGTTTTAATTACCGAATGCATTCCATTTGGTACCTCTGGAAATGTACTTGAAATTTTATTTCTTAGAAGTGGAATGTACATGGTGGTAGTTGTACATACATTTCTTCCTCCGTATTTCAAATGAGATGTCTTGTTACAAATATGTTGGTGTAAGATTGTAACTTTAAAGATTCCAGACGGCCAATTTATTTCGGATACTATTTGATGAATTTCTTCTGGATTGTCTGTTATCCCCGTGAATATCAAAATAAATTCTTGAAAAGCTTGCCAACAACGCATTGAAGTCGTATTGACCATAATTTCTTCCACGAAATGATAATCCTTCGCGTAAAGAATAACTGTTCCTGGTTCACTAACTGAGAGTGGTTGCTGTTCTAGATATTGTTCTTGTCCTGACAGTGAGCCGCACATTTCGTTCAATACGATTACCTGAAACCTTGAATGAAGATCTTTCAGGAATGCTTCGGGTACGATGAAACCTTTTACTAATATAACAGTTACCAACTGGTTGATTACTAAATAGGAAATATCATTCACTGTTGGGATAATAGAAATTGTTGATAATTTGCTTAATCTATTAAGAGAATTTAGACCTTTTTCTTCAATTAGGTTACCATTATCAACGGAAACTTCTTTTGAACTGTTAATAGCTACATCTACTTTTATTTGAAGAAGAACTATGAAAGCAGTTATTCGAATTCTTGCCCACATTGCTGGAAGTATCTCTTCCAAACCTGGAAAAGATAAGTGAAATAATAATTGCTGTATGGCAGTGTGTCTAAAGTTACTACGAATTGTAATGTTATAATAAATGCATATTTTCTAACAAGATTCCTGACATATATTTGAAGGATCTTATTGTTGTCTACTTGGCAACGGATCTTCGCTTATAATTATTGTATTAGCATAAATCTCCTTTCAGAGAAACAAGTGTAAGAAACTAAATTCAAATAATTAGGGATAATAGTTTATATGTATTGCCCTTTCCATTGACATAATTCAGCAAAGTATACGAGAATTATATGGATCATTTACCAGTAGTCAGTTACAGCAGTGATTTTCAACCACCGTTACGCGAAACTGTTGTACCGGCCAATTTATATATTCAATTATTTAGGGGCGTAACAATAATTGCTCGAGCCCGCCTGCAAAAAATTCATTTGGGATCCCTGAAGAATAATAAACTGCTGGTATTTTACATCTCAATTTAGGAAGTTTATGAAAAATTGTTTCGGTCAGTGAAACAAGCTTTTCTCCTAGAAACGTAATCCAGAATCTCAAAGCAATAACGGTTCCTAACGAAAGTACTTGAAACAAAGGGAGGATCCACGAAGGGACCCCACAATTAAATACTCCACTATCAGGGTAGGTAACTAAGTTGATAATTATATTGAAAGCAAAAAACTTAAATTCAATTTGCATAAAAAATATAATGTAAGCTAATAGTTGTTTCTTCTTAACAAAATTCAGTTACAAGCAAATTACAAAAATAAACTTCTTCAAAAAACAGATCGATAAAAAATATGATTCGAATATTTCTTTGCAATAAATAACACTCAAAAAACGTACCCTAAAAATATATGCCTATACAATATCCGCAACAGTAACACTCTCTATATTGATTATAAGTATATTCAAACACATATATCAAGGTTACCACTTGAATTCCTATATTTCCAGTACTTGTGGATTTTACTGTAATCCCTAACAACTCGTTGCTTCACAAATAGGAACCTTCATAGAAAATGCAGACGAAACGGTATACCAAATTCCAAACCGATACGACTAATATTAACCAAGTTACGAGGTATTGTCTGCCGCCGGCCATCCACCTACAAATTCGAAGCAAAGATGTAAAACAGGTGTAATCCTTAAGAAAACGCTGTGGCACTAATTGGATCTGTAATAGAAAACATTGACGAGACGGTATACTAAGTCACATTGCAATAGCACCGTTATTAACAAAGATAAGCTGTACTGGCATCGATTCCTGCGACCGACCATCCACCGAAAAATTCCTCGCCAATCAAAAAGTAGGTACACTGTGCGAAGGAAAATCCTGAAATGCAAAGTAGCGAAGATAGGCAACAAACCATAAACGAAATGTTGCATTTAATCAGTTCTGGGCAAGTAAGATATATATGTTCCCCCTTACGTTCCTTCGGGAATATACAAATGCAGTGATTGGAGAGACCTATGAAGGGAGAGACACGCCCCTAGTTTGAACCATGTACACGTTGTATATCCTTCTCCAATCCTAGATATGGGCATAATTCTCTACATCACGAGGTTACTGTAAATAATGATAAATTTGAATGTTTGAAACTTACTTCATCGGCGAAAAGCATGAATTCCAAAAATAGAAAATAACTTCAGTAAATAATAATAATAATAAGCATTACACCCACTAAAGTTAAGAAAAAATACAATGCATACTCTAATAAAGAGAGAAATAACACAATGTGACTTTAAATTGCGTTTATAAAGACAAACATTCTCGTTTAAGTTTCGAACTGGAACGATCATTCAATACTGGCAAAATATACAGTAATTGTGCCAATATATGAAGTGTCCTATGTGGCGTAATGGAATAATGCGTGGAAACAAGTGCTTGAGACTAGAATCTGATCTCCTCGGCTCAAGTCTCTTCATATAACCATTCACTTTTTCAAACTTTCATTTTGAATAAAACAGATGAAATATGTCAATTTCACAGATATATTTTAAATTGCATTCCAAGACTTGAATAACAGGACGAGCTCAAAGAAATACGTTACGCTGCCAATTTTAACACTAAAAGCTACGTAAGGGATGTAATTAACGAAATCAAGTGAATATGTAAGTTAATATGACCAACTGTCGAGTTCAAGACGGTAAGTACACAAGACAATGTTTAAAATATTTTCCCGTAAGATAAAGAAATTTCTCTATTCTTTACTTCTTTGGGGGTGCTGATTTCGAATTTGGCAATAGAAATTTTGTCGCAGTGAGTGTTTTGTGATATTACTTTTTCGTATATAGAACAAAATTGCCTGTTCATATTGTCTTGATTTTATGAATATTTACACACTGTAGATCATAACCAATGATTTCCCCACACCACCCCCTGTGTCACACAACTCGAAAATCGATAGAAACCATGCAGAACCCACCCTCTCAATGTTAACTTTACACACACACTTCAAACTGAAAATCCTGGTGGAATCCCTAATCATAACACAGGCTATCAAGCACAGAAATAGTGATCAAAATTCCTACAAGAGCAAATGAAACTCAATCTGAGGTTATGAAGAAATGTTTACTTTTTGGCTTCTAATCGTGAGGTCGTGGGTTCGATAATTTATTTTTATAATAATATATTCCTCAAAGCATGAATAATTACATAAAATAATAATTATCCGTTCTATATGTATCCATACAAGAATTTCCGGACATGAGTACTTATTATGTTTAAAATATAACATCAGAGAAGTGGTGGGTGTTGACAGAACGTCAGTATGTTATATGTGAATCTGTTATATGTGAATCTGTGTATATCTGAATCTAGACAAAGTGACAGTAATCCTGGTGCAAAACTAGGAGTTTTATTGTAGTTGTATTTGCTATGAAGATTTATTTTCGAGAAATTCTGTATAATGAAGAACAAACCTCCACAACTGCGGGCTTAAAGTAATTCTGTAATGAATATAGTGTCTGTATTACTTACCACATTCCATTTCAGACTTCTAGAAGTATCTTATTGACGAACGGTTTTAGGACATTTAAGCCCAAAGAGAAGGAGTGTGATTCAGGACCATGATTTTTTCCGTGCATACATTCGATTAGTACGTCTAAATACGACATAATTTTGTAGAATTGTTTTCAATTCCTTGAAGAGTATTTGAAGAGATCTCCACAAAAAAAAATATTAAACATAAAATTTTACACTATTTGTTACTTATTTTTCAATCTAACTATTGGAATAAAGAAATTAATTTTCAGATAAGGTGATTCCGTATGTTCAATGTACACTTCAAGAACTACCCAACGGTGTTTGATTAAGCTATCTCTAGCTCTTCTGGTTTTTTAGATATTCAGGTTCCCGTACATGTCTACGGGAGTAAAAAACACTACCTGTCATTTTGGAAATATATTCACCCCGCGAGAAATAAGGGCATAACATTTCTTTCAAACGTGGTTCTGATATCTTCAGGTACTTAAGAACCCATATACGATTTTTTTCTTTTTTTATCTAAAATGTTGATGTAACAAAGTTTTTCTAAAATTGGATGATATGTCGTGGAATAACCCAATTACGTATGTTTTGGTTTCTGGCATAAAGTATGAAGCGAAATACTTTTAACATTTGATTCTAATAATAATGTTCATAAAGAAATTTTCATCAATAAGAAAATCTGTTTTAACAAAGTGAATTGTTATATGCTTTTACACGTATAAAATATAAAATGCAGATTTAAATCTGGAAACACGTACCGACACAATATTGTTCTGTTCGAAGACAACTGCGTACATGGAAATGAATATGATTCCTTACCAAACAGTACGATTGTTTTAATATTACTAAAATAAACAAAGTAATTTAATCTTCCTTATCTAAAATCACTAATGTATAAAATAGTCAACTTAGCGGGACTCAATTTGCTTGTGATAAGACAATCTTGGAAATATTTCTCTAGCTGTAATAGTAGCTCATGGTTAACGTCTCAACACAAACAAAGTCTGATGTGCATGTAGATCCTCCGAAGCCTCCCAAAGGATCAGAGACTTCTCGCAATGTGCCGACACAGAGTCAGGGACAAAAACCACCTGTGTAGACTTCTAGAACTCCACTGGTTAAGACTACTTTTAGTCCTTACAAAGTCTCCAAATTAGCCCGAACTTCGCCTCTCGCTACAAGCATTAAGACCTTGACGAACGTTTTGGCTGCTCAATTAGCTCAGGAAGAGTCTGCACATACTATCGATGAACCAAGTTCATCATTGGCTTCAGACATGATTCAGGACCACCTAATGGATATGGATTTTAATCTCGTGGGAAGGAAATGGAAACCTAGGTATAAACCTAAACTTAAACGGTAATTTTTTTACTTGTTTTTGCAGAGAGTTTTATGATTTCCGTTTATTTTATATGATTATGCTCCTTAGCTGTTAAGTTTTATAGTGTAGTTTTGTTTTATCTTGTGAAGGCCCATTTACAGGCTTCCTTGTTATACTGGCCATTTACACCAGTGGGCTGATTGTGAAGACCTTTTACATCTTCATCTTTTATTATTTTAATATAACAGCTAAATTTTGACATTACCAAGATAAGGGGCTTCCCCCGTATCGGGACGGGCGTAAGCCATAGTGCTGTTACCGTCCATAAAATTCATTTTATCTTATCTTTTATAAATCCGATCATGAGGTGGAGATGAATGAGGTTTAGGTTGAAGTCCCGTCGCGAGGTTGAGATTGAGTGAGCGGGCTAGGGTCCCCAGACTATATGCTCTACAGAAATGTTTGGGAGTAGGTATTTATCAACAAACATACATTTTTTACAAATCATTCAAAGTTATTTTAAATTTTGAAAGCCTAGAAATATTGTTTCAATGACAGTAAGTTTATATATGGAGCAGAGTTTACATCATTTTCTGACTTGTACTGCAGACAATTTAATAATGTAAGTAAATGTTTATTAGAGTTTGACTAGAGAAAACGTATTTACTAGACATTGTCAGAAACGAAACATTACACTTTTAAATACTGTTTTCCCAGTGGTAAATTCACCAATTTTACCTTCAACAGATAATCAACTATAAGTTAATTTATACTAATCGGCCGTATATTAGTTGCTAGAGCGTTGGCTTGGAATTCGGGAGGTCCTGCGTTCAATATCAACGGCCATTCATCCTGACTGATGTTTCTCAAGGGTTTCTCTTCAACCACCCTATCCAAATTCCCTGGTTGATTCTTTCCCACGGCCTTGCTATACCCATACATAGAAAAAATCGTCAGTGTGACATGATATCGAACACGAGTTCCCGGATATCAGGGATGTGTTCCTGCATTAAGCATGAGCCACTGCCCCAATCTACAAATTAAGACCTTACTTGCTTTGGCAACGTCTCTTTCCATCATCAGAGACGAATCACTGTCGGACTCCGGCCTCATGCATAGATTCTTAAAGGGCAAAAGCATGCAATAAAATAAGATTTATATTTGGAAACTTTGATGTATTAAGCTTCTTGCCCTGAACTTTGTTTATTGAAATCCAAAATGACAAATATATACACATACGTGATATAAAACAGAATCTAGAAAATTACGGAGTAAACTTAAGACAACCATAGTTTCTTCAGTTTTTTATAATGAAAAAGGGACTAAACAATAAACTGCATATTCTTTTGAGTAGCAGAAGAGAAGGTAAAAAAAAAACAGTAAAAAACTGAACGAGATCAATCGTACGGAAGTGTTCATAGAACCATGAGGTCCATGACAGAACCAAAGGAAAGAAACTAAAAATCGTCCGACATGTTCTTATTCGCCCTGTCTTTCCTTAAGAGCATGTTAGGGAATCTCTTACTTCCTTTGAGGAATCCCTTTAACGCCCACTAAACAACTTTGGAATATGCATTGTTAGACAGAGAAAGTTTAAAGTCTATTAGGGAGTGCAAGCCGAAAGCAGAAAAAAAAGTAGGCATATTCGAAAGAGATCCTAACGCTATACAACATATTGTACGTACAAATAGCTGCTAAATTCCAGAATTAACTGAGAAATTGAAGTTTTTCTTTTAATCAAAAGTTGAATTTTGTTCTCTTTTCGAATACAGAGACCGAAATTAATTTCTGACACTATAACAATAAAAAGTTTGTCTGTGTCCATTTTTTTTTCTCAAATAGCACTACGACTGTTTATTGACTATCTGGAATTCTCTAGTGATGATAAACTTCAGAACGTAATGTTTCACACTGTGAATATCATACTAAATGAAATGCTGAAAATTGACATTTTGAAAATTGTACCTCTGATAGACCCTATTATTGACAGGTTCCAACATTGTTTCTGTCCTTCACAAATGACGTTTATCGTCACTTTTAATATCCAA
The DNA here is from genome assembly GCA_022664845.1 of Lepisma saccharinum. Classification (NCBI taxonomy): domain Eukaryota; kingdom Metazoa; phylum Arthropoda; class Insecta; order Zygentoma; family Lepismatidae; genus Lepisma; species Lepisma saccharinum. The sequence continues at coordinate 40,659 of JAGDQP010010511.1, read as the reverse complement.
AAAATAGTTTTGTTTGAGAAAATAAAATATTACCAGGACGCTTGTCGTTGTTGTTGGATCATTCAGAATTTGCTTTGATATATTGATTATGTGCGACATTTAGCTTCATTTCAGAGATGCGGAATTTCCAGCTTTGGGTTGTAACTCGTCATTCACAATGGTAAATAAAATGAATATTTACTTTCTCACACAGCACTATATATTGGACATCTGATATACACAAGTGATGATTAAATTAGCATGTGAAGGACGGAAACAATATTGCAATCTGTGAATACTATTAGAGATGAAATGATCAAATGCCAATTTTCAGTCTTTAAGTTGGTATAATATTTACAGTTTGCAATACTGTATCCTTTGCTTCATATAATTATGATGCTTGGACATCTATAGAATATCAGATAGCCTCTGATATCTTCACCACTAGAGAATACCAGCCTATAAACGGATGTAGCGCTACCAGTATTTGAAAAAAAAACAGATGGCAACACTGAACACCCAATGACATAACATTTTAACTTCTAATATTTGCCTAATTGATGCAAACCAATTCCCAAAAATGTACATTCAATTTTAAACAGCTTTTTAGTTAGTTTTTTTTTAATAATCTTTCTTTTTACCATCGTAAAATAATTTTGGGCTCCAAATTGAAATCTTTATTTCTCGAAAATGAAGCGGAATTCGAAGAGTGAAAAAGGTATAATTTATTCTTACTTTGGTGTTACGAATGAATATATCTGCGAAGTTTAGTTGTCGAATTATGCTTCTGTGTTCGAACCAGCAATACAATTTTGAGCTGAAAATTTCATCTAAAAAATGAAAGAAAATTTTAAAAAAAATAACAGACAATTTCTTCTTGTTATGGTGGCCGAAAAATTTATTTACGAAATGTAGCTGTTGAATTCGGTGTCTGTATTTGAAGTGACAGCAAATTTCAACTTTTGATTTTTCTAAAATAAAATTCCATTTTTCAGTTACTTCTTGAATTCGGCAGCTAATGTATCACATTAGAATCTCTTTTGAATGGACCTATTTTTGTCTGCTTTCGGAGCACACCTCTTTATAGTCTCCCTTGTTAAACGATAGCTTCCCGCATGAGCTCATCTGTTAGTATTATTTTCAATATGAAAATTTAAAATTCATTTTCAAACGCTTTTGGCAGTCTGTAGCTCAGAAACATATAAGAAGTTCCAGGTCGGTGCCGGAAGACTTTCTAGCTAAGACTTTTTATGTATCAAACGAAGTTTGTTGGTGTATTACTTTACCAGCCTCTATTGAGGTTTGAATTGATGCAATGGACCTATATAATTATGAAACAACTTACTCCATTATTACATTTTAATAAGTACTAACTATTTAAATTTTTGGACCATTCTCATTTTAGTGAGACTAAAGAAAGAATCTTAGTGGGAACCTAAAGTAATAGAAGTTCGATGATGGAATAGCTTAAAATGCAAACGTTCAATATCTTTATGATCAAAGAAGCATCGTAATACTTTTCGAATTTGTTTCATTCCAAATTACTAAAATATTTTGGCAACATTAATTGCTCAATTCAAGGGCATGGGGAAAAACAATGATAATCCACATTGATCATTATTGAGACATTACGTTAGAAAAATTCATTCAGCCATGTCGGTATACGCGGCTTACCATAAAACAAATTGCTAATATGGTGCCATCGTTTGTTTATAACTTCAACTGCTTCTAAAATTCAGCACACATGAGTGTTACCATTGCATTTCTGTGCTCAACTCATTGTTTAAAATGAGGGTTACCATTGTTTCCCCTATACTCTTCAATTAACTCATTTCTAATGAACTATTTTAAGCAATAAATCTTTGCATTTGAAATTAGTAAAATTTTGTAAGAAACATCTCTACCACTGTACTATTTCACTTTTTGCAATGAGTGGATTGTTTTGTAGATTTGAGCACGCTCTTTCACAGTTTTTTTTGTCGCATATTGTTGTATTATACATTATCAATTCCACTACAAAACAAACAATAGTACTGTTGTGAATACCTCCAGGCAAAGTGTACTGAAATCTATAGAACTATGTACTAAGCTTGAGTTTGGGAAGAAAGTGGCATAGTGCAGTTTACCAGCAAGGCAGAGATATCATCATTTTAAAACGGTAGTACTTTACCCTCAGTTCGAAGTTAGTACTCTTTGATAGACTGATTTCCGAGTAACCACACAAATAACAAAATGAATTCATACAAACATACGATGAAGAAGAATGAACAATTAATGTACCTCTAGTTGTTACTGTGCAATACATTTAGGTCAATAAGAATGATTCAAGTGGCTTAGAACACATATATACTCGAAGCGGCCTGAGAGCTTTTTACTAAAAATATGAAAAACGAAGTTATCTCCATATGTCGGAATAATAATAAAAAAAGATATTCGTAAGATACGAGCAAAACTTTATTATACGCACGAATATTATTCATGCCTAGTAGATTGAAAGAGAGATATAATGCATATTTGTTGCTTGTTTTGTATCATATTTATGTAGAAAGACTAACTTACTCAAGCAAACAACTCCATCAGATAACACGAAACTACCAGACGAATATGTGTTTATTTTTCTTATCCTTCTCCAATGAATGATAAACTTGCATAATATCATTTACAGAAAAGCAAAATAATGTTCGAATGACTTTTGTAATGTTGATTTATCTAGGCATTGCTTTGTTTTAGATCGTAATACCCTTAAGTGAAAATGGTTGTACAAATTATTCGGTTAGGTCTCGTAGACCCATACATTTGCCTTAATAAAAATATTATTTAAATCATAGCATATTTTATCCAAGCGGCCGATCATCCAGATCGACATTTTTCCAGTGTTTTTTTTCCAAAATCACTCCAGTTTAATGCAAGGGTGGTGTCTTCGAAAGTAGACCCTGGTTGACTTTCCTATAAGTTCTCTCTACCACTATTAAGGTTAGGGTCATTGTTGAGTTTGAGTTTGAATTTTATTGATGGCCTTTAGGTATCTAAGGCTCAGGCCGGAATTGTGGAGAGAAAAGGGTTTGGGGAAGGTGTCCTCCCGGGTGTGACTAAGGGAAAAACCCTGACAAATCCTCAGCCAGGATGGTCGGCCACTGGGATCGAACCCACGACCTCCCAAATACTACGCCAACGCTATACCACTGAACTACGTCGGCTCGGTAAAACGTTGGCTAAAGGCCATAAATTAAATTCAAATATTACTGAACGAATTTGTTATTTTGTATATGCAATTATAACTTTTAATAATAAGTCAAGAATAGCTTGGCATCTATTGTTTCAATTTTCCTTGAATTATATTATGTTGATCATTCACAAATTCTGCCATACCCACTTTCGATGCGTAAAGCTGGGCCACTATCATTATGATCTCCTTCCACAGCAAAATCACTACCTTTTTCATCTAATAGTTCCGTATAATATATTCATGTTCACATTCTATAACATTACAATGCCTGTCATTTGTTTTCGCGGAAACTTAAACCATTCCCATTCACTCAGTACACCACAAGACATAGACTCTGCATAATATATAGTGGTATTTATGAAGTCGGAAAAAAGCATAACTCTAATGTCCGGTTTCCGTCTGGAAGGCCGACGCATAACTTTCACAATATCTCAAAACGTTAAAACTGTTGGTCAACTGAATGGTATGCAAGATTACATAAAATGTTGACTCTTCTTGAAAGACACGAAGGTTGTCAGGACACAAACATGAGTTTCAAGAACTAAGCAAATTGTTCACACATTAAATCAAAAGAGCGGAATTTTCACTTTTTTTAGAGCAAAAAGCGGGACCGCTCTTTTTCGAGCGGAATTTTCGATCGGAAAAGAGTGGTTTCTAACAAAACATTATCGCGTTGGATGGAAAATGTACTCTTTCTAAATGGAATTTCGCTCTTTTCGCTGTAATTTATTTTATCACTCTTAAAAGAGCGGTTTTCTATTGAGTCGTTAAAGGTCAATAGAGTGATTTGGTGCTTCAATTTCTCATCGTTTAGGAGTGAATTTTCTCATCTTTGTAGATCGGTTTAAATTCCACTCTTTTTAGAGCGATTTGCAATGCATAATGGGCATGGCTACTAGCCAACATTAGTCTTCGCCATTTGTAAAAGCAAAGAAAGACTAAGCTATACTGTTAAATTTATAGCGTTATGTATAGTTAAAAATGAGAAAACAGAACTTTAAAACTTTTCTGTTAGCAAAATACACCAAATTTAAATGTTTCTGAGATAGATTGTCTTTTGTGCAAGTTGGATAAAGGTCTTAACAGTTTTGGACATTGTTTTGCAGTAATGAATGTTCAATGACACTTCATGTCGTCTTACTCGTTCTCATTTGTCTGCCACCCATATATTAACACAATAGCTAAGATTTTTATATAATAAACACGAATATTCCAAAAAAAAAAGAAACGTTATGTTAGAAAAAATGCAGTGGTTCAAAACTTCTCTGCTTTTACGTCTTTTGACGTCAAAAGAGACCAATATTAGTAAAACGCAATGCTCCAAAGTACAGCTGTGTTGATACGACATTCACATCTCACTCCACACAACGGAAAATGCACGAATAAACTGGGGCGTTCTTAATATACACGCAACTGGAATTTCACCACTTAGATCAACTCTTTTAATCGGTACTAATTGTTCTTGCACTCTTACTAGTTTATATTAATTCCAGTCAGTTGTTAGTAGGAAAAAAGTAAATTACCCGATTTCAGCGTGGCGAGAGGCTGTGCGCCAGGATCTTTTACGATAGATCACTGGATGCAATTCCCGTCGGTTTCTATTGAATAGAGGACTTTTTTGCTTGTTATTTACGATTTCCCGAAACACATTTTCACATGATTTTTCTTCCACGATCTTCGACTAGAAAAGATGCCTTGTATGGTAATTATTGATTATGTGCACTTCATACTAAATAAAATGGTAAAACCAATCATGGAATGCATACTATACCAATGATATGACATATATATCACACTTCTAACAGTATAAAATATTTACATAATATATTACATTTGATTAATATACAGTCAAGCCATGTAATGTACTAAAAGCCATTCTGAAGTTAATACCTTTTATTTCGAGAAAACTTCCTAGCTGAAATTAAATCCAAAGAGATAAGAGCTTCTTAATTACTTAATTGTATAAAGTACTAGTTTAATACAAACATTTCAGAATACATTCGGCTCCAAACTACTTTATAACAAAGAAAAAGTTTAAAGTTGCCCAGTTAACTATTGATTCAACTCAAGAAGTGTTCCGCATGACAATACCAATGTCTGATATTGATCATATCTGTAGTTTTACAGTCTCTCATTTTAAGGAAAGTTGTCTAGAGGCTTCAGGTCATTCATATTAATCATTTATCACATCGCATTTATGTGGGACGGGCGTAAGCCATAGTGCTGTTACCACCCATATACTTCATTTTATCTTATCTTATCTTACATCGTATTTATCATGAAGTCTACTTCTATAACGATCATACATCTGTCTCACATGCATTAATAGACCAAAGAGAAAACGTAGTTATAACATGGCTGTTAATACACGTGTAATTCTGTACGGAGCTTACTAGCCAGCTTCTGCTGCATTGCATTATGATTACACGCTTGATAAGACAAAACCTTTTGATGTTGCTGTTGTCAAGAAAGATAGCTAGAATCGGAAAATTCGATCACTGCATTAACAAGTTAGACTATGTTAAGTCCGGAACTCAAGCTGGGCCACTGTTGGCGTACCGGTGACCCGGATATAGTTGGCACGGCGACCCAATGACCCGGTCCGAAGCCTCATTGAAATGACCCAGTTGTCCGAATGTCAGGATCTGGTCTTGACGCAAATTACCAAACACTGCGTCTTGACTACTCGACGAACGATTTCGACCCAGTTGGATCGGTGGCTTAATCTTGACCCGGTGGCTTGGTCTTGCTCCTGTGGTTTAAATCAATCAATATTGTAATTTGGAAGATTCCTTGAGATGTGGGATTATGAACATGAACTTTTTTTTAGATGTAACAGATTTAAGTGCTTTTATTCTATTTAACATTTCTAATGCAAATGTTTTTGTGAATAGCCTTTCCGAGGCGGAATTAGTTGCTCACCTCCGTGGTATTTTCGTTCCTTCCAAGGATATGAGACTAGTTCCAAATGTTATTATTTTTGTTAGGAACTTTTCGCTTAGTATGTTTCGTGCTCTGGAGAGAAACAAACACCTCTGGTTGCGGTCTTGCCTGAAAGAAACATTGTTCAAGCTCATAAGTTTTATTTTGCTCAGTTTCCCGGGTTTTTACGCCAATTACCTAAAACAAAAAATCGGCCCGGATTCATCATAGCAAATATTCCCCCCTTTATTTTAGTAGTATACAAGTTTTATTGACAAGAAGGACAGGACAAAGGGCAAGGACGAGGAGGGGTATGGCAACAAAACTACATGCATAAACTACACTACAAACATAAAATTAACAAGCGACTTGAGTATACGTTCCTATACTGAATAGCTACTAACAAAGAATCCTTTCCAGGATAACAAATTCTACTAGGTTATGTTTTAGTGTTAAGTGACTCTATTCTTTATAATGATTCTTATTTAAACGAACACAGCTTTTTATTTATTTACAATTGTATTAATGTATGATTAGAATCATTATAAAATGACTCAATGAGAGGTAAAACATCCCTGGAAAACTAACCCACGTGTGGCCGTTGCCCAGAGCGCTCATAGCCCTCGTCGGGATGGGGCATCCATGCCGCCGGTTTTCATTTCCCGTATAATTTTTATAGTACTAATTATGATGCCAAATTTGATATTGATGGTACCAATTTCTATTTCACCCGCTTGCGGCACGACGGAAACTCAGAGTTCTCCATGTTCCCGCCGCGACAGCTGATCCGACCACAGGCGCCACGCCAGAGTAAGTCCTAATGATTGATTATTGGATTAGATCCTGAACCAAGTCTGGCGAGGATGGTTCATGCATAGAGCAAGTAGAGTGGAGTAGAGAAGGGAGGAGAATAAGTCTTTTGAGATGTTAAGGAAGAAGATTCAGATTCAAGCACCCAAGTGCCACTGGAGCAATTTCCTCCAAGTTGTTTGCGAATATTAATGAAAACACAAGTGAAACACAAATCAAGACTGTGTGGGATAACTGACAAGAAAAAGGAAGAAAGAGGTAGAAGATATAGTATAGAATCAGTTTGTTATATAGTATCAACGAGTAAATCTATCCACCAAACTTCCACCCGAATGAACTCTCCTTTTGATGGTATGATGAAGATATCCAGATTCTATGCATTCGTCTTCACCTGTATGCATTTTCGTGGTTCCCCTCTGTGAGACTGTTGGCACGATGAAGGTATCCAGATTCTATGCATTCCTCTTCACCTGTATAATATCGCACTCGATTCGCAACATACACTCCTAACACGAACACACAGCCTTTCCTGTACGCAGTCATATCTACATTCCAGATCTGCTGGATTCCAGCAGTTCATTCACTGAGTCCGGGTTTACGGACATGGTGTTGGATCTCGAACTCCAATCTCACTCACATACCAGAGATCAGACACACTTCCACCAGCTCATTGCTGGTTTTCCGGCACAAGATTTCCTACTGCTGCTGGGACACATTCATCCCACACTCGGTTATCACTTATACGATTCTTCTAATGTGGAGCTCATGTCTTTTAGCCGAGGTGTATTTAGTTATATTATTTAGTATACGTAAAAGTAGTCGTCATTATGTAAAATTTCATATATTGGTATTTGCCGGATAGTACGTCTTTCCTCAAAGAGGGTATTTTGTTTCTGCAAATGACACCAGAGCACCACGTGCTCCGGAGTATTGATTTCTCCACGCTGGCAATTAGGGTAGGTGAGTAATCCAAATTGGTGCAATTTGCTCCTATAGGGCCCATGGCACAAGAAAATGAATAAGGCTACGTGTTGGTTTAAGGTTCTTGTTTTCCAGTCTCATTTGGATATTCGGAACGAAGTTTTTAAGTCTTTGGCATTTTGATGTTGCTTGCCATTCCTACTTCAATTTTTCTCTGATCATTTCCTGCAGTTCTGAGATGTCCTCTACATGCCTACCAAGGAGCGTCTCCACTTCAAGGTTCTTCTTCTTTAACCAATATATTGCTGCTTTCTTTATAACATCTAAAGTGGTAGAAAGCGATGCCATAATGACTGTCATTGAAAGATGAATTGTAGTTCTATAGGCTCCACTTAGTCTTATTAATACGTTCCTTTAGGCCCCGTTATAAGAATCAGTTAGATTTGTATTTGCCAACAATAGGTGTGCCCACACTCTTGACACATAGTTAGCTGTTTCAATGATTACAGAGTTCTGATAAATGCCAATTTGAGACATATTCAATTTGAAGTTTCTCTGTGCTATCTAAATAAGCTTACGACTGATTTGTTCTACCTTTTTTCTTTGTGTTCTTATAGGTTCATTGAAGTTAAGATTTTCATCAATTATCATTCCGAAGTATTTAAAGCTTTTTACACTTTTGATTTTTTGTTCTCGTAGCTAGATCTCGTCCCGTTTTAGTTTCTTTTCGAATAACATATAATTTGTATTAGTTGTTCATAGTGTAATCTTATTGTTAGGACACCAATCGTCCAATCGTCAGAGCACGCAGTATTGCCTCCGCAAACTCGTAAGTGTAAAATAACGAAATAATTAAATTTCTGCTTTGCCTGATGACTCGATATATCGGTGCGAAACTTAAATTCAATGATTTTAATTGGGCTGGTGACCAGTTCCAGCTCCTACTAATGAGGAAACCGTCAATGAGATGAAATCGAAACCTACATTGAAATTTTGCTGCGAAAATCTACCTCGTAGCCTAGCCGCGCACTGCTGATTAAAAATTTAGATATAAAAAATTACTTGACTAAAAAATAATAATTAATAAGATTTGAAAAACACGCTTTTTTAAGATGACCTTAAAGGTAAAAAATAATAAATTGAATTAATCTTATGAATCGGAAAACAAAAGTGTGGGTGCTCTTAGATATTATGATTTTATGATAAGGTAAGCAAGAGCAACCATGCTTTTATTTTCTGATTCATAAAATTAATTTAATTTATTATTTTTTACCTTTAAGGCCATCTTGAAAAAGCGTGTTTTTAAAAAATCAGCGGAGATTCGAACCCTGAACCTTGGATTCGCTATGCTGACGCCTGTGATCACACGGTCACCTTAATTTAAGATGAAGGAGAAAACGCGAGAAGAAATGTCATTGGGTTGGTCCTGTTGCGAACCAGAGATTTTAAAGGGAAATGTTTTAAACTCGTTGCGACTTTGAAATTTGAATTTATTTATAGCCTTCTGGCATCTTTATGTCAGGTCGGGATAGAGTACGTAGAGGATGGAGAAGGTATCGGCCAGGATCTTTGATTAATGTACTATTCCATTGGCCTGGTGAAAGTGAAAGATACCCGAGACAACCTGTCAGGATGGTCAGTCGTGGAGTTCGAACCTATGTGCCTACTCGATATAAATCCAAAGCCCGCACCGTTACCGCCTGGACCATGGGATCTTTGTATCTTTCAGAGAAGACAAATAGAAATGTTTCAAACATTTCAGAAAGGATAGAAATGTGTTACAGCTTTTTATTCGCTCTTGGCCATAGCATACCGAACCAAAATACTACTTTTCGACTGGCTGCATACTGTCGCAAGAGAGATTTGCAGTAACATAAAAATACTAGGACAGTCAGGACTAGGTCTTCAATTATTTTCCCCTGGGGCCCGAATTGATGGTAAAATCACAACAAAAATGCCTTAGTTGATAGCTCAGTAGGTAAAACGTTTGCTTCACATTCAGGAGAAACTTGGTTCTTTACCAGCGGCCGATCATCCCGACTGGGGTCAGCCACACCATGGAAATTAAGGGATGGTACCTTCAACTTAGGTACAGATAGGAAGTAAGCCATGTTACTGCCCACCATTTAATTTTATCTTATCTTCAAAATGGGGCGACCCTTTCGCCTACCTTATTCCGACTTATACCATAGATGTCTACAGGTCATAAATAAATTGAAACTTAGTAGTAAGACAGTAAGTTTATTGGCTACTCTGTATATTTTTTTAACAATTCCAATAAAATTAAAGAGTAAACACGTCGTAAATTAGCATGCATTCACATTACACTTCCCTGCTTCACGTACATTTCAACTAGAAGATGGTAATCATATAATACAATGTATTCACACAACTAAAAATTTTGCTTTAAGATTGAAGCAAATTAGTAGCTTGCAATGCCAAACTTGCTGCAAGTTTACTGAGTTAGCTGGTATTTACACCAGGTGCTTATAACTTTTTAACCGTTACAGTGCGAAACGCGAAACGTAGGTGCAAAATAGATGTAAAACGATATGCTATTTATTTTTAATATTTTGTGTGGTGGGGGGAAGTTAATAAACTCGAATACTGCGGTGTAGGAGCAGACACAACTCCACAGTGTTTCATTACAGGAAGAAAGTGAAACAATAGTAGCTTTGTTGATTGAATAAAAAATACACTTTTTGAGCACATCAGCAACTATCTTGAGACCTTGCAGTTGAACTAGGCAGTCATTTCTCGTCTATGTCCTTTCTATAAGAGGACGTAGATTCTCCTAACGAAATGTAGAGGTAGGTTTCAATATGATCTCGTTACCGGTTTTCTTGTAAGCAGAACTTTCGCCCCGTTTTTCAAAATAACTTTGTAAACTTTATGTTGTATGAGCCAGTAACATTGACTTTGACCCGTTACTATTTTGAGTGCGACACTAGTTAAAATTCACATCCATGCCCTATCCGGGACTCGAATCAGGGGGTCTGGATTAGCGCCTCAACCCACACAGCTACCAGGTTGGCGTCCTGCTTTCTGTTTCTTACTGTAAAATCAGCAAGGAAAAAGCAGTTAAAAGTAGAATTAATTATATGGGCGGTAACAGGAATAAAACAGTAATACAAGATATATCATAGTGCATTTTTCACAGATAATGAAAACAAGCCATACATAAAAATAGTCAAACGTAAGGTAAAACCATATTTTTAAAAATGCCGATAAATGTTTTATGAACATTTTTTTTAAGTTAATTCCAAACTAAATCCTTACCGTTAAAATGTATTACCTTGTCATTTCAAGGTTCTTTCCTTCCTTGCCAAGTGTTAAAATTTATATAAAAGTAGTATATTCTTTCTCTGATAACTAGTTGTATACACATTAATGAACACACAGTCAGTTGCGTATAAAGTTTCTAGTTCGTTTATGTAGCCTTTCATGTCTTTTGAAAACGGTGTAACAACTGAAATATCGTGTCATAGAATCATTACATGAATAATTAATGTCGTTCTATATACATCAGATAATACTGAATATTGATATTATTGTTAGTTTCCCTTATCAGTGGCTAGAGTTCTATTAATATGTAGTATGCATTCGAATTATAAATGACCTCATTATAACCGCTAATGGTCAGAATTACAACACCGTTTTACACCGTAGGTGAAATGGTATATTCATCTTGTATGTATGCAATTGACTCCCACACATAATTTCAGTTCTTCATACTGACACTTTGCTGTGACCCCTCACCCTGGTTAACCCCAGGACCCCCCAGGTTTACAATCGCCCGCTAAGCTTCTAGCCAGTGCTAAGTTAAGGCCAAGTCATATTTTGCGTTGGAAAATATGACTTGGTTTCAACTTATCACTGGCTAGAAGCTTAGCGGGCGATTGTAAAACTGGTGGTAAGAGCTACCCAAAGTTGACCTCGACATACACACCAGTTGCGTAGGTAGAAGTCCTAATATGAACTTGTCAACATTGACGAGACTAACAAATATCAGTCAAACACTGAAATCTAAAATTACTATAAGAATGTTCGACGAATTCATAAATATCGCTGAATATCATACACACAAAATAACTGTTCATTCTAAATAAGTCTGTCTGATATGACATTTTTTTTTCACCACTGAACTCGTATATTCGATACCTGATATTTCGCATATGTTCGAGAGAAACATAAAAAGAGAAACATGTACTTTACAAATCGATAGTTCTTCTTCCAACATAAGAACCGCACAATGGATAAATAGCTTCTGACTACTGGTCTAATTAAGCACCACTGGATACCTCGATCAAGCTTACCCAACACACTTCTCTGTCTCCCACGTGGACAGATATTCTTCAAGATTCCAAATACTAACAATATTATGACGACGTAACTTCTGAATACTGAACTTCTTCGAAGGAACTACATACATCGTTTCTGCTGAATTTCCTTAATTTCTTAACTGCCAATATATAATAATAACAATCATAGATCACAGCCATATTCAATCCATTAGTGGATGAGGCCTCTCCCCGAAGGGAGGAGTTGGTCTACTGCTCCAACGCTGACCAGACGGGTTGGGAGAGGAAAGCCGAATCTCTCATTGTGATTGCCACTGTATTTTATTCACAACAGCTCCCCAATAGTCCTCACGATCCTGGGTCAACACCAAAATTTTTGAGCCCCCACCGGGAATCGAACCCGGGACCGCTCGCACTGAAGTCGAGCGTACTACAGACTAGGCTACGCAGGAGATGCCACTTTTCTTTCGTTGGTCGGATCAACATACATGACGAAAATTATCTTCAACAAATAACTTTTATACTCAAAGATTTCATCAATAACCTACAAAGCAAATCACGTCAGTCGTTAAGGTGTGGTTTTTAATGGAATGGATTTGCGTACCAGCTTATGATAAGTTCAGGAAACTTTGGTTATTTTAATAAAATATTAATAAAAACAGTCTATAAACGTGCTAGCAACACTGTATTTTCAGAGAAAGGAAGGACAGGCTGTTATGTAGTATTTCAGATGTGCATCAGTATACTTATGGGGGACTTCTGTATGTATTGAACACCATTAATTGTTAGCTGTAATATTTAATGTTGTTTGTATGATCTTCACTCATCACAGACATCAGGAGCAAGGATACTACCTTAAAGTTGGTGTATGTGTTTATTACAGTACATATGCTTAGTATTCAGAATCATATGATATACATTTCCTGTTATTACTGGCTATGGGCTATGAGCATTGCAGCTAAACTGATATAAATCGGCTTTTTGTTTTGTTTTCCAAATGTTAGGTGTGTTAATTGCTTACTTCAGCAATTGGTTTTATTGGTAGACCGACAGTTGCAATATCACTTGAATTGTTGCATTTGTTTTTGTATTTGCATTTTAAGTATGCACCCTATATATGTGTTGATTACATATACATTATTAGACGCAACAATAATATATAATTGTCTAATAATAATAATTGTGTAATAATATATCATTGGAATAAAAATACCATTGATTCATGTTTTAACTTCCTACTTTCAGTTTTAGTTTCTAGTTTTACTTAAAGTAATATATTAGCTGTTACAGTTTTCTTTTATTTTGTATACTCATGTTGTTTTAAATAAATTTAGATTTGAATTGAATTGAATCTTTATTTATGGCCTTTAATCATTTAAAGCTCAGGCCGCGATATGGGAAGAGAAAGTATCGGCCAGGGTCTAAATTAAATGTACTATTCCGGCCTTTACCTTATCTGACTGAGGAAAAATTATGATAAACATAAGTCAGGATGGTCGACAGCTAGGATTGAATCAATGACGCTCGCAAAAGTTAAGCTAACACTCTACCGCTGAGCCACGGCGGCTTGGTAAAAAGGCGAAATTTATACACTATGTCAGAACTTCATAGATCCTCAATTGTTATAATTATTAATTTATAGCGAAAACGTTTTACAGTAATGATATTCCGTAAAAAAGTGTGTGATGCATAAACATTGTTTATACCACGCACACCTTATTACGGCAATAACTGTGCACAAATCTCAAAATGCTGCACAATCTTTGAAACAAAATGTTACGGGATTTTCAAACTCAGGTGGTTTTTCTTCCAAACAACCGCTTTTGTACCACGCATACCTAATAAGATTTGCAAATCTGGGCTACGAAAACTGATTATGAATCAGTGAGTGGATCTTAATTATCTTTGTCTTTGTCTTTCATTACAATCATGAACCAATCGCTGGTTAGACTTAATCGGTCGTTATATAATCGAATCAAAATTTTGATCCTACTTTCAACATCACTATTCCATTCAGCAATCCATTTTAACGCTAAAGAAAGCGAAGATGAAAATTTCGGGCATCAGAGTTAAAATACGAATAAATTGTATTATCAGAATTACACGTACTTTCCCAATTTAGCGCCTATTACGTTAATCAAGGTTTCACACGGGACCCAAATATACTATAAATCACTATAAAGAAGCACCCCGATTAGTGAGAGGCGAGGGAACTCGCTATAAATGAGCACCCTGAAAAGTGAGAGATGACGAAACTTACTTTAATCAAGCATCCCGGTAGCATCAGTAGAGAAAGGGGTTTCAAATCTGTCTTCCACCTTCTTGCAGTAACCCCTGCCAACAATAATTGTTCTTGGCTAGCTGCAGAGCATTTCAAACCAGACGACTTTTTGTAATTGTAATCAGCATATTGGATCCGCCATTTTGAATTTTGTACTTTTGATGTACGATTCTCAATCAGCTGTCCTAAGCCCTCCTGGCAGTATTGTTTCTTCTACATTAATGATAGTTTTCTGTCTATGCTTGGAGACCACTCCTAACGTTCAGAGGATGGTTTCTACCCTTAAACCCGCACTATTGCCGAAATAAAAAAAAATATGTGTCGATTATTTTTCGATATTCTACAAGTATGCCATGTTTCATTAAAATTGGTGAGTTACACTTCCGTAAGTCTCCTTGTCAGTTGTAAGGAGTGTTTTAAGAAAAAAATAGAAGCAATGAAAGTAATTTCGGCATTCGCCTTGTCTGACTGAGGAAAAATCCTGATGAACCTAAGTCAGGATGATCGATAGCTAGGATTGAATCAATGACATTCGTAAATGGCAAGCTAACACTCTGCCGCTGAGCCACGGCCGCTCAGTAAATATAGGCGAAATTTTTGCACTTTAGTTACGTGCATTTCACTGTTTACTACACGTTTGATTCTAACCTGATCTAATTATTTACATACACAGGTCTCAAGTTATGTTATTGTTACCTGTTGTCGAAATACTTTTAATATTTGAAAGCAGATAAAATCTTAAATAAAAGTAGTCAGTAACATAGAACATATTGAGAAATACTTCTCTTGGCAAGGATGTATATCTGAATCTAACAAGAATTTCCCATAAAACCTCAACTTGGTACGTTGAAGGATATATAAATCATGATAAGTGGTCTGTCGAAAACGAGAGGTCCTTCGAAACAAGCTAATCCCTCTCTATACATCCAGTCTTGCGCTTTTCCGTTTGGCTCGATTTATCTTCCTTAATAATGTCAAGGAATTTGATTCGTCTTCTTCCTCTTATTCTTTTTTCATTTAACCATAT
This sequence comes from Lepisma saccharinum, assembly GCA_022664845.1. NCBI lineage: Eukaryota > Metazoa > Arthropoda > Insecta > Zygentoma > Lepismatidae > Lepisma > Lepisma saccharinum. The sequence continues at coordinate 25,192 of JAGDQP010010511.1, read as the reverse complement.
CATCAATTGTATCCTTCAGTATACAATCTCTGCGCAGGCAATGTCCTAAACCGTTTGATTTTGTCTTGCTTGTTGTCTCTACATTATTACTGTCTTACCTTTAGGATAGTTTTATTATGAATAGGATGTTGTTATTACGATTTAAAAGCTGTCATTCTGAATGCTGCTAGAAAATTATGAATCTGTCTTCTTTACATAACCACCCTGTATATAGTAAGCAGAGAGAGTAGAGAAAACAATAATGTTTTATTGGTTCTATTGCTGGTTTAAAATTGAATACCGTGATTGCTGTCTCTGTTGGGTTTCTGTGTCTCACAAACATAGGGACACACAAAAGACCTGTACATTAAACAAAAAAATAATTATTATACATTTTCATAAACTTTGGATTCTGTTGTGTTTCCAAATTCTGGTATCCGTATTTTTGCTGAACATATACATAGCTATTTCTCTATCTTATTTAAGACTTAAACAGTAGAGAATATAGTTACTCAGTTATGTAGTTCTCCAACCAGTCCTTTGGATTTCCTTTCACTTCAGAAATACAATATTTTTTTAAAAAAAAATATGTTGGCACGTTAGGTGGAAAGTAAATATTCATCAACATAAGTCGTCGTATAAATTATTTGAATGTCTTCATTTTCGCACCTGTACATCAAAATAAAATGTCCATATTAATTACTCACTTTACCAAAGCTGACAGAATTGTGCATAGGCGTGGTCATAAAAATTACATAAAATATTGTTTAATTTTCAGAACCGTTACTTCACACACTTTTGTGCTTTTTATGTCTAATTCGTTTATCATTAATTTTAATATGAAGTTAAGTTGATGCATGAGCATGTATCATTAACACTTTCTACAGAGTTTTTTTCACCCAAATCCATGACTTAGTGTACTACGATGTTTTGAACGAATTAGACTGGTTTCTCAGTTCTCGAAAAAAAAAAACATTATATCATAAAACAAGTAGAAGTATTGTATTGAAATTTGTAACTTTCGCGCATGTGCCACGATCGTTCATTATATATATATATAGTTCAAGTCACTTGGAAAATGTCATTAGGTTTCTTTAATTTGGTAATGTCTTCGTGCCAAGAAGAGGAAAATGAAACCTGTAAGTATTTAAAACGCTCTTAGAATTATTACATCATATAATAATACAATTGTTACACAGTCTGTTTAACTTTTTCGTGAATATAAACGTTTTCAAAACTAAAAGTATCTACTGTACTTTTGAAGCGAAAATAATACGGCCGAACATCACTAACACATTTTTAGATGACAATCTCTTGTATGGAGGAGAAAGAACAAAATAAAATCAGAGTAAGTTTCTTATATACACAAAGTTATATGATGTTTATCTTGTGTAATTTCGTATAAGTTTTAAGTACCCGTCAAATAAGAATATTTAATAATAAATAATTCTTAAGGAAGTATAATGATATTAATTATAATTTAGTATCCATTTGGATACATAAAAGAGAAAGTAAATCGTTATTTTCTGTTGCTAATGCAGTTTGAATTTGAATTTCAATAATGGCCTTTAGGCATCTAAAGCTCATGCCGGGATGTGGAAAGGAAAAGGAGGATTTGGGAAGGTCCTCTGTTGAAGGTGATATCTAGGCATTTAGCTGGTGTGATTGAGGAAAAATCACTGGAAAAACATCAGTCAGTATGGTTTTAATGCGTAAGAAAAGACTTTCATTTTCAAGACAGAAGATTGGGTTTAACGTTAGGTTTAACGTTCTACAATAACTTATTTTTATTCTAAAGGTACAGTGGGGACCTTTAGATACCACATCTATATTTAGCATATTAAGGAATAAACCAGGTTTATTGTTAAATCAATGATCTTTATGGATAAAACAGCACAAGACTTAAGTGGTTCTGAGAGGAGACAGAGAAATACAGGCAACTGTTCAAATTTGAATTATATATGGAAGCAAGATGATGGCCCATTACAAAATTTACCCTGGTGACGTAATTATGTATGTAGTGTAGTACAATTAGCTTCCAGAAAGATGTTCTTAATGTTACTCACGTCCTTGACTAATTCCATAGTAGCATCAGATTCCACACCATGAAATACGGTGGCTATGGCCATGAAGTAAGGTATGAAGATCAAAGTCCTCCCAGGGAGACATATTGACAGCAAATATGTATGATACATAGAAAAAGACTCTTAACTCTACCTTCTCTGTTCAGTTACTATCACCTGGGGACGTTATACATCAGCTATGTGGCAATCAGAGAGAAATGTCGTCTGATCCATAACTGTAAGCCGACCGAGGTAGTCGTGTGATCTGAAGTCAACGACTCCAAGTTCGCGGGTTCAAATCCTCCCTGGGACGCGGATATATGTGGACTTTGACAAGTATTGTACTCGTATAATCGTGACGGGTCAATGTTAAACAAGTTACTAAAATAGCCTATACAAAATTATTTATGCCATTAAACCACGCTATCGAAAATATTTAATGGGTTTCTCTTAATTAAACACAAATCATTAATTTAGTGGAATTCAATAATTGTTAACATAGATGAATTGTTAGACCTACCATATGTTATTCTTTGTTCAAAGTAATTTTCTTTAGCTACAATTCATTTGTAATACTGTTACCCGAACATAATGCACCCTAGCAGAACAGAAATTTGGGCCAATGCTGGACCAGCTTTGATCGATAACGGCCATCACTGGTCAAGTATTGGGCCAATCGTGGCCAGATTTCTGTACTCCTAGTGTAGTGGATGGCTGACGTCGTAGCTAGTAAGTATTCTTTTAGTACTTAACACAGCAATCCATTCAACGTTATCTATGAAGATCAAAGACACAAATTCCCCATTGACACTGTACAGGAAAGCAGATTAGAACCCTTCAAGAACCAATCGTAATTCTAGGTTCTTCAGGAAGTTCCATCAGTTTTACCAGGAGATCATTTTGCTTGTACCTAAGTGAAGGCTCATTCTCTGGAATTTCTCTTCTCAATCTCCTTTTCCAGATCAGAGCTCGCAAGGATATGTCATTTCTAAACTTGTGACTAACTTGAGCCGTAACTGCATATTTAATTTCCAACATGTAAATTTAAATTTGAAAACCTGACATGTTGAGTTCCCTCTTGAGAATTGTGACAGGTGGATCCGTATTTCAATATCCTGTACAAAAATCACTGAAAGATGAGAAGTGAAATATATTCAACAAACTTCGCAGTATCCTTGGCTGTTATTCACTTTGGTCTATCGGTATAATAATTATTATTAACATTAGTTTTAATATTTTATATGTTATTGTAAATTATCTTATATAACCGCCTGTTAGTGCGTAGTAAACAAAATATGTTTAAAACTTTAACTGCTTCACCGCTTCAAAAATTCGTTGATGACAGTGATATCTAAAGTGCGTCGAACACCTGCATGACCAGTTCAAGTACCTAAATCTTTAGCTTGTGCGGATATGGAAACTACTTGAAATATTGAACGTTTAAAGGGGGTTGACAATACTGACAACAGTTTTCTTTGCCGCTCCAGGTGTTCAAGCTTGACCTGTTCCACTACTTAATGAACATGTGTGCCGAATTTGGTGCAAACCAATGATGATACATTTTCTTTAAAAACTGGCAACACTGAAAGCTCTGATGATTCAGATTACCTCTACGACCTGCCCGGTAGAGACTTTTATAAGTAACATAAATGTAAGGTATACATTTTATAACGAACAGAAGCCTTAATGGCAAATGATTAAATTTTAGAAGATTATAACGCTTAAAAGAGGCAATTTCTCGGAGAGTGTTGAGCCAGTTATGTGCTATGCTGATAAGTATTTGTAGCAAATTTGGTTTAGGCGTGTCAGGGAAACCAAAATAAAAATCGTATGCTGGAATGCTGAGGGCGGAGACCCCATCAAAAGTTGTTGTAGGATAGCAGGCAATATTGGTGCCAAGTTTGAAAGGAATATGTCGAATAGTGATTGAGAGGTATAGAATATAGTGCCTAATTTAAATTTAAGAATGAGTTGGCAACACTAACAACTGAGGAGCTTGCGGAGCACTAAGCACCAGAGTCGTATTCTAAAGGAGCCGACGAGTACTCATGCAAAATCTGGTGTAGATATGAGGAATAGTATAGATGAAGTATTTGCAAGAAGGGCTGTAGATTTGGTGAGCGAGTGAATAAGTAATACGTTGGCAACACTTACAACTTGGTTTCTTGATACAGACAACAACCACAGAGTCGTTTTCTACAAGCTGCGAAGAGTATTCATACAAAATTTAGGGTAGGTGTGATGAAAGGAACTGTTTCCAAGTTTTTATGGTTTTGTTTGTTTTTATGTTCGCAACACGGACAAACGGGGGCTAAATTTTACATCCCAGGGTAACTCAACATACCGGAGAAAGACCGTATGCAAAATTTCAAAGCTTCTATTTACGTTAATTATTGAGTTCTGTTGGTGAACTAGTGAGTGAATGAGTAAGTGGGTAAAATGAATTATCTAATATCAGTGCCGCAAATCTTCGAACATATCAGCTAGATCATTTGAGATACAACTAGACATTTGGTGTATTTAACTGAAACTGCACGTGTTTTTGTTTCATTTTAAAGTATTAGTGTCCAAGGCTAAATTTAATATATCTCAGCAGAGTTACGTCTTCAAACAGGTTCTCTTACAATATAATGCCCCATTCGGTAATATACTGTATCATCAAATTCAATACCACATACAAAAGCATACATATTCGTTTTAATTGGAATACTATGTTACAGGTTCATATTGAGGTTTCTTCCATTCTGGCAATATTTCCAGCTGTACTCTCTCCTCTGTAAAATTGAAATAAGTTTATTACACTCTCTCGTCTTGAAAGAAAATATTCATCTCATATTTATGTAATTTCAACTTGCAGACATTGGTAAGGAAAATACATGTAAATAATATTCAATCAGCGAAACATATTAGAAAAATGTGCTATACTTTTGTTTTTCTAGTGTAGTCATGAATTGTCAATTTATATGTTTCACTACATAGAGCATTCTAAGCTATATTATTAATTCGGTTCAGGTAGTAACTGAATTTTAAAATTAATGTTTATATTTTTACAGGTAATTTTGCTTCTCTTGTTGTCTCTTGTTTCTGCGAGCAAAGATAGATCCAGAAGAAATAATTTGAATCGCTCGCTATCCACACGAAATATATTTTTACATTCAGCAGAAGAGTTAACAGTGGCCCGAACAGGTAGAACAACTGGGATGGAAGTTTCTGTAGCTGCTGAACTGCTTCTGTCTCCTCTACCTGGAACTATTCTTACAACTCCTATCATGTCACCATCTTCAGGCGGAAATTCAACACCTGTTATGCCTCCAATATTTCCTTTGGTGCGTACTCTTTTTTCTCCACTAGTAAGTCTTCTTCCTACCACCCCATCATACTTTGCTCCTTCAAGTGTTTTAAGCAGACATGGTACCTCACATAGACATAACCTTATAGCATTTCCACTTGCAAAGACTACAAGTGATTCCGAGATGACTTTAGTTGAACAGAATTCTTTAACAGCTCCTGAAATACAGTATTCACCAGAATTCACATCTCATTTTATTTCTCATCTACCTGGGAATTCTTTTCTCGCCACTTCAATGGTGTCCACTGCAGAAATGCTTTCTAATAATAAGCCTCGTTACGTTGTCCGCTATGCTGATGGAGCTGCTATGATTTATCGTCCTACCATGTTTTATAAAGAATTTGGAAAGTGGCTAATGGGAGCAACGTGACGCATATAGGCTACTGATATCGTGAACGAAAATGTCCCAACTTCTCTATATACTGTTTAGAATAATATTTTAAGATTGATGATAGGAAGCTCAACAGTAAACACCATTTTCTTGTTCTCTGTAGTTTATACAATATATACTATTAATAAAGTATTATATCACATTCATGTTTTATATTATTAATAAACATTTTAAAATCAGTAAAAGTAGAACCTTAATGTTTGAATGTAAATGAAGCATAACAGAACGATAGCAACAATTACGTTAACCAAAAAATAAAGTTCAGTAAAGTAATTGCAGAAGAAATTTATTGCGGAACACCGACAGCAGATTTGAAGATATCAGGGAGAATCTTTACTCAAATATAGTTATTTGGAAACCCGACACGTTTCTGTTTATTATTTGTTGAGCCATTATACCTCTTGTGTCTTTATAATTGCGAAGTAATAACAAAAATTGAAATAAGAAGAATGATGTAGTTGTAATTGGCAAGGTCCTGTGTTCGATCCAAGCAGCGGGCTATCCTCACTGAAGTATTCGCAAGGTATCCCTCGGTAAAATTAACAATACCAGAATAGTACCTTTAAAATCATCCGTGGCAAATATTCTTTTCAGCGTCTACTTATTTCTGTAACACACTCCTTCTTCTGGTATTGTGTGGATTTACCATTTCGTCGGCACCACGTTGTTGCGCCATATCTTGCAATCGCGTCTCTTCTTGCAGGTGTTCTTGCTGCCGACTATGTCGTAGCAATGTCTTGTAGAATTATATATCGCTGAGTAATTTTCCCATAAGTAAAATGCTCTGCCAAGGTTCCATGATTAGCCAGGTCTTATCTGCTACGTTGGGCGGGACGACACTTAGTGTAAAATTATCCCAACCTGAAATGTGCACTTCAGAAGGAACTTGGTAATTTGCCGTAAATAAAGACTGGTATTCTATCGAAATACAACTTTAATAACACAACAAGGCTTTTTCTGCTTAGTGAGTTTTTTCCGCGAATTGCTAGTCACCTGAGGGATGGCTAGCACCCTTTAAAGGGTTACGCCTTCTCTTAGGGAAGGGATTAATTGTATTGTGAGAATTACATAATGAAGTCGGGGGTCTATAGGGTGCATAACTAGTTTCATATCCTTTATTTTCTCATTGATCAAGTAATAAAATATAGCATAAGCTTTGTGCCTATATTCATCTTCAATGTATACAGGATTCGATGATAGTGAAATGGAAAAGTAGACCTCACTACAGTTGAAACATTGAGAACAAATGATTGATTACCTTCTTATCTAGGGGCGTTACTACGTATGATAGAGTCAAGTGAGGCCTCTGGAACAACATTGATGGATAGTGTGCTAAGAATGTACGTGAACGGTGACTGATAAATGAATGACCATATAAGAAATTAGGAACGTGATTGTATCCGTTGGAGGCGTAACCGAGAAGTATACATATGAGTCGGATTAAGTTGTCCGTAGTTTGACTTTAAATACGTTTTCTGCAACTTATTGGATGTAGGAAAGGATTGTGTCAAGAATACGGGAAAACAAAATTAGAACAAGTGGTTGTTCAAGGACGCGCATGCGCGAGTTTAATGAACGCTATTGCTACGGCCCGTTATGCGTATGCTATTCAACAAGTCCTATTAGGTGTCAAAATTTTAAACCACTCTCTTTGTAGTCTGATATATGCAGACGACGTGAGCCTATACATAAGCTCAGAAAATGAATTTCAAAAAGTCCAGAAGATTCTTGATACTTTTCAAATAGTATCAACAATAGAAATAAATAAAGAAAAAGCTCAGGCTTTAAATTTTAATTTATGATTAATAAAAAATTACCAACTATTAACTGGTATATATAACTTAATTACCATTAAGGATAAAGTGACAATTCTTTGAATTGAATGGACACACAGTATACAAGCAGTGATCTGAAATAATGAAAATTACTTACTTCATCAGCTGATTAAGGACTTGAAATCTTACCAAAATAACATCTCATTCCTTCTAGATCGGTGTCGATTTGTGAACATTTTTATATTAAGTAAACTATATTATCAAAGCCAGATTTTGTCCTTTATTAAGGTTTTCTGGGTCCAAATAAATAAATACTTAGGTTTCTCTATTTGGAAGGACCAAATGTAACTGGTACAGAGAAAAGACTTGTATGAACCGGTACAGAAGGAGGAAGCTAACTTAAAGAATGTTCAGATACAGGCGAAGTATAGGACAGAAAATAAAATTTATATGTGAAGGTAAAATGACCCTGTCTTATAATGCTTTAAAGTTGGTATTAAGTACGGTCAACTAGAGATCTATTAAAGGATCTATGGCATTTTTCGCTGAAGTAATTTTGGAAATAATATATGCTGTGATTTTCCAAAAAGTCGGATCGAAAATTTCTCTGTAAAATAATTGTGTAATCACTATATGACACCATTTTGGGAGATTCCAAGTAGAATGGAACAAAAACTAGGAGAATCATGGTATAACATGAATCTCTTACGAGACAACTCTTTAAATCATTATCAAATGTACATAGCTTTAACTTATCTCGAAAATAACAAAATAAATTTATATGAAAAGGTATTGTCGATAACGAAATCTGTGAAAAAATGTCAAATATCGGAAAACGTTTTTCAGATAATAGTGATCAGTTCAGGTAATGACGATATGTGGGAACAATTTAAACGGATATATGGATTTATTTTACGTTGTCGTAAAAGACATTAATTTGAAAGAGTGTTTCGTCGTCCAGAATATAGGATTTTTCCTTCAGCAAGACGCAAATTTCTATGGTGGTTGGCAGCACAAACATGATATATTTTCCAATGTGAAAAAGAAATAAATTATGTTCAATGGTATATTTCCTCGTTAAGAATGAAATATTATAGTATACCATTTTCAGATCATACAAAAATATGGTAATTATTATAAAGCGTTATATTAATTAATCAGAAAGATGTTTAAGATGATTGTTCACTTTACACTAAGAAAGAAGTAGTATAGAATATAATTAAGGAAAAACGATCTGAATTCCAAATGGTTAAATGTTATAGTTTTATTTTGTAAATTGTTAAATGATGTACGGTTTGTTTTGGTGATAATAAAACAAAACATATTGGACTTCTAACACAACAATCTATGTTCATATCTTGCTGCGGCAGTAACTATTTTCGAAATCAACACTATGTATTGTGTTGATTCAACACAGAAAGTGGTAGTCACGCTGGGACACCGTATTTTGTTGAAATAACACAGCTATTTTTTACTGTGTACCAGCGACTTGTCGCGTCCCTACCACGTCAAATTTCTGTACTTCGTCGTGCTCGAGGTGGTACCACACGTTATTTAGGTAGGTATCTCATGACTTTTGAGACTTCACTATATATGATAATAGACTTTAAAATCTTTTCACGACAGATCTATGTGCAAACTGGAGTACCATTGAGGTAAGTGATAATTTCGAACTGTTTAAAACTCTAAATAATAGGAAGTTATAAGAAAATAAGAATAATTTTAAATCTTTTTATTGTAAAAGTACACTAAAATGAATGCTATACGGATTTATCATCAAGTAAGAACCAATGTTAATTGAGAACTTTGGAAGCAATAGAAATATCTAAATGTCATTGATTTTTTTTTAAAATTACCTCATGTGTTATGTGTAACACGAAAAATATAATTTCTACAAACATTAAGGTTGAATACGTATTTGTTTAAAATATGAGCATTTTGTGTAACAACCATATCATATTATATTAAATATAAATGACAATTGGAAAGTTTATTTTTCAATGTTCAATACCTTTGCTTATAAGACCTCAATCAACACTAGAAGTTACATTATTTCCTTGCAAATTTCTGCCTTGAAAAAATATTATTTCTTCCGGTCTGGTACCATCTGGGAAGACATAAATTTACCAGTGTTCGTGTACTGGAGTGATAACTGAAGTAGTAAGAGAGCTTCTTCCCGGAATAGGAGAGTCAATGATAGTGGTATGGAAGCCAGGCGAATGTGGAGTTGCTGTTCTTCCGAAAGTAATTCTTCTGGTGGGTGGCAGTGCAACAGGAATAACCACAGGGGTTGCTACAGCAACTGGGGCGGCTACAATGCTTGGCGAAGCATAACCTATAACTCCTGCTCTGACGGCAGAAAGAGCGCAGATGGCGAAAACAGCCAAAATAAGCATCTGTAACAAAATTATATTTGCGTATAATACACGGGAAACACCTGAAACATCGTTATAATTTATAATTTCAAACATTGAATATTTCATGTAATATTGAATATATTTGTATGCTACTTCCACAGGAAATAATGTAAGTTAATACACAAATCTCCGGGCAAGCTGAATGTGAATAAATATATTACACACGTACAAGTATTCGCTGTGTCTAAATGAGAGTCAAATAGCTCTCCTTTGATAATGAGAGGTAAATAGCCCTCCTTTCTGAAATGTTTCTAGAACATAGTGATTAGATTTACTACCTGTATCAAAGTATTAACAAAATATATTTTTTTAAAATATAATAATAGCAATACGAATTTAAAGCAAACGGTTTGAGAGTATATTCATTTGGCAACGGAATTCTGTTCTGTTGTAATAAAGCACACGTTACTTGAATGTTGAAAATAATTATGATGAGTATAATGCGTGTGACTAGCTATATATTTTGGATCCTCTTGGCAATATAATCCAATGGTGGTTTTCATTTCATTCCATTTCATGAATATAAGGTCACTTTTTAACAACATTAATCCCAACTAGTGAACTTCACGTAAATTGAATCTGAACTGTGGACCGAACCCTGGACGCTTTAGTTACAAGGTGATGAGGTAAACTTTGTACTTCATTTAATGAATTGAGAATTAGAAGTTTCCTAATGATTAGAACGCTTGCTTTTTATGTGACAGGTTCCGGACTCCAATCTAATTGTGATACATTAAACTGTTTTTGAAGCCCATTTTCTAATGTCTAAAAACATATGTAATTCCTTTTCTTGGAAAACCAGATGCTAATTTAGGGATTTAAAATTAATTCTGAAAGAATGATATACCTAGGTAGAACCAAAAGTACACAGATATTTGTTTTTGTTTCTAAAAAAACTCCCTAGCTAGGAGTTTATATTTCAAATCAAACTTCTCTCAAATAAAACCATTAAGTTTTATTTGAGAGATATCTTTCTACTTGCCAAGAAAATATATAAATAATCTATTGGATGATGTAGCTCCTTACAATAAAATGAAATTGAAGACTTTACTTTGATACTGTAGGCTCCATCGCCCATGCTAACTATGCAGTACCTGGTAATTCAGGATCAGATAGCAACAGAAACCTATCCATGCTCAACAAGCTCAATGGTATTACGGAAATGAACGTTCAAAATCCTTAAATAATACATGAAAAGTTTCTTCCAAAAGTTTTTTTACACATTGCCCTTTTTTTACCTACACTTGAAAGAATAATGTTCCTTGTTTCCTTGAATAAATACATCCGGTGTCCTTTAGACTATAGGAAGTGGGAATAAATTCTGTGTGATGTCAGTAATAATCTATAGTTTCAAACTGTCTCAGCATGAAGAACACCGAAAATCTTCTTGTTCTGCATTTTACGAAATTCAAGAATTAACTATAGCACTGGTGATTTTGAGAACATATTTATGCAGAAGAAATTACACAGACATACAGAAGTGCTCAGAACTTGTATATTCAAAGTGTACAAATATTACGCTTTTTACAGTGTAGCAACATGTTGAATTGAGGCGATTGAAAGTAAACTACGATCCGTCAAATTATTAACTATTATTTTCTTTATATGTTCCGTTATAAATCATTTCAGATATAATACCAAATCTGTTAAATAATATAAATAAACTTTACAATTTCTATATCGAACCATGACAAAATTAGTGGATACTGCGCTGATTGAAAAGAAACAACAATATAATTTATCCAAGTTTCTCGTAAATTAAGTTGTTTTACTTACGAACTTCATTGTGTACAAAGAGTATTTTGTTGATCCTTCTTCTGATCCAAGAAGATATCTATGCTCAAATTGAAGATTTGGTGTGTTTATATACATTTACTGGGTCATTATTCACATATTATATTTAATATTGTCACGTAATTTCGTGGTGTTGTTTCCTCTACAGAAGCGACAGAGTTCGTCTTTTAGGATTTCCGTTATTTCTCGTAAACATTATTTATAGGAAATGATGCAATACACTATAGTATATTTGTTTGACAACCTTTATTAATATTGATAATGTTTTAATATAATTATGAAATGTTTATTATGTGATACACACGAAGAAAACCACAATGACGAAACAAAACTGATTTTATATTATGATGAGTTCAATTCTATAGAATAAAGTCTACAAGAGTGACCTCGGTAAAGAAAATGGTTTAGTTATTAGCATATATGTTACAGTAAGCTGAGAATCGAAGGTGAAGTGAAATAATTTAATAAGAAATAGCACAGACACTGTGGTAATAGACAGTTTATCAAAATGGGTGCAGATACTCTTGGTAAAGAGTACCACTGCTCAGGAAACCATAAATAAATTGTAAAGTATGTTCAATATTTTCGGATTACCAACAGTTATAGTTTCGGACAATGGTCCAACATTCTCAAGTGGGGAATTTACAAAATGGTGTAAGGAACAAGGTATATAGTTGATGCATTCTCCTCTGTACCACCCGCAATGCAACGGATTGGCAGAGCGTTCGGTTCAAGATTTGAAGTCATTACTCAGATGAAAGTTGGTAGATGATCCTATGCACAAATGGTCTGAAATTATAGAGAGAATGCAACGGATATAAGATTTGCAAAAATACCGTTGTTTTAAGGAAAATCTCCAGCCGAAATGGTTTTCTCATTTTCCCCATACGTTCGATTTAATCAATTATGGTGCACTGTTAAAAATAGTAACCTAGAGGTTCTGTTATATAATACAAAACTATTAGTAAAAAATATGCCACATAAATTACCTAAATAGGTAACAGCTACAGTAATTAAATAAATTGGACAACGAATGGTAGAGGTGCAATTAGGAAATTTAAGAAGAAGAGTGCATATTCACCAATTAAGAGGATTAAAAGGAAATCAAAATTTAGAACCCAGTCAAGGTGATGGACAGGATAGAAAAAGTATACCTAACACAACGAACATTCATGATGACATTGTCATTAGGGAGAAGCAAAGAGTAGAAACAAAGGCGGAAGCAGTAATGTTACGTCGTTCTTGTTGACAACGAAGAGTGTCAAAACGTTTTGAATATGAAAACTATGGTTAATGATGTCTGTATTTTTTTAGGGGGGGTAGTGAATTTGTTAGAATGATTGGAAAGGTGGAAAGGTTTATTTCAGTGGATAATATTTTATTGAATAAGTATTTTTGGTTTAATTTAAATCTATAATGGGAATAGCAATTTTGATATTTCATATGAAAAGATTAAAATGAGCATTGTTGTTAAAAATGTTGTTAAATTCTGTGAAAATAATATCCTCGATGTATAATGTTCGTTAGGAGTAGAATTACTTTGTTTGCATGTGATATATGACGATTTAAGGAGGAAAACACGTTATATTTTGTGAGCATTTTAAGAGAAACTATTGGGAAATTAAACATAATAAATTTGGAGTTGATAATGATTGTATTTCATCAGGAATAATGAATACTTGAGAATAAACACGTAAACTCTTGGATTGTAGTAGTAACCTATGAAAGATGCATTTACAGGTAATATGAATTTCATTATTTATTATTGTCTGTAACCATTATAATTGTTGAAAGTGGTTATTCAGGGAATAATATTTAGCGGAATTTAACTACTGATTATGAGATATGAACTAATTGTTAGCCTGATATGTATTAGATATAGTTGGCATGAAGATGCAAGTAGTATGTATAGAAATATGTACACAGAAGTATTCGAGATGACATCATTGTATGAACTGTGGTAGTTATTCTGCCATTGTGTATATGTAATAAAGCATGTTAGCAGATTCAATTTACTTATATTCGGACTTGAGGAGTCTTTTCTCTTAATTCTTCTTATTATACTATAACACTTATTAACAATAAGATAAATATATTATCTTATGTAAATATAAATTATTGTAGCTGAGCGATGATGTGTAATCAAAGACATATTGGAAATTGGAAATACAAACGTTTAACTACTGCAATGAATATCACGTTGTAAAATACGTGTTAAACTGACGTTACAATATTGTACTTGTATAGCAGAATCGTAACGGGAAAGAAAGGAAATCTAAGATCAATTGCATATGAATTTATTTTTTAATACTGCAAAATCAATGTGATAAAGCTGTTTTATATTTAATTTTGTAATATAATGTGGAAGTATAGATAACTTTTCAATTAAATACAGCTAGTGACGCAGATATCGCAATTCCCTCACAAATTCCAAATCAAAGTACCTATCCTACTGCCAAGCGAATGCTTATACACATTATTGTTTCTCTCATTGGGATTTGAACCCATAATTGTTTGATGTGTTCCCAAAACAAGGTCCCAAACCAGAGCTAAAACAAGTTGCCGGATCAATCGGGTCATTCGGGTCAAGTTTGGGACCAGGTCACAGGGTCTAGTTTACAGACCCGGTACGATCAGGTGCCGATTCAGACCCGGTAACCTGGCCTTGCGTTTAAACAGTGTTTCCTTCGAGGGTGACCAGGACTGGAGATGTTATCTCCGGAGCACGAAAAATATAACGTCAAAATGGGAAGTTTAATTATGTTTCCTAGACCGGGTCAACCATCTTGATTGCGTCAATAAAGTCAATCGCGTCAATCGGATCAATCGAGTTAATCGGGTCAAGTTTCGGATAGGGTCGTTTGATCACCTACACTGCAAAAATAGCTGTGTTAGTTGCACACAACGCGGTGTCCCAGCGTGACTACCGGTGATGGACACGGAAAAATCTGGATGTTCCACTAATGGACACGCGCATTGTGTATAACTCGAAATAGTTTAAATAATCATTGCTAATGTTTCTAATACCGGTATAAGTATTAAACACGATTATATGTCTAATGTTGTTCTTTGATTATTTGATTGTTTCATGGAATTCCACTGAGTGATCATTCCGAAAGTGTTGGGTTCGAAAACAACTATCGAGCATCCTTAATGATGTTTTAACGTTTTTTCCCTTCAGTCATAACAGGCAAATGCCCTAATGGCGTCTTCAACTTAGACCTGTCCGACTCCTTCCCGCTTCCTTTCCCCTACCCTATCCCGGCTTGAGCCATAGATTTTTTGTTGCCATAAAAATACAAATTCTTACTTGCCATAAATAGTGTCCAATATTAAAACAAATAATTTCATTAATGGGCATTCCCGCGTTCATCATTGAAAAAATGGGACCAAAAACTTTCTTGACAAACTTATGGTGATGATAAGTAAATAGTCATTCCCAAGTTTAAATAAAACAACTAACAGAATTATGATTTTCCCCTTCGCAGAGAGTTTAGCGCGCTCATTTTCTGCGCGCGTGTTCATGAATTCAATTTCCCCTGAGAGCTGTTGAATGGAGTGGTTCAGAATTCACTTTACCAAAACTGTAAGTGTCGTCCTTAGAAGCTCATGAGCTTGCTTACGACGTTAATGACAACTCAATCAAGCAAGGATTTTGATTTCAACTCAGCAATGAATAGTGAGTGTCCGTAACTGGACAAAGACTGACTTTGTCGTACCGGTAATGGACATCCCCTGCTTTCAATAACGGATCCAAGCTGTAATTAGTTTGATCATTTAAATACTCGAAACCAAGACGTTTCGTAATAGATAATAGTGCAGAAAAACAAATGTAATATAGTTGTTGTAATTGCATGAATAAAAAATGAAAGCTTTTGCCTTAATCACTTGCTTAACAGAATGCATGGAAGAGTAGGTGCAACCATGGACCTAGCTTCAGCATCATGTCAGAAGTAGAAGATGAAACCAATGATCAGCGAATAATATTCAGCGACATCAGAACATACTATATTAAATTTACCCATGTAGGGGAAATGATTATCGATCGCCCTTAGGAAAATAGTATTTTTCAGCTTCTTCAAGTGTCCATTACTGGTGCGTTTACCTTATTCATATTATTTGTTTTTAACGTAAGTACCACTATAATTATAACATAGAAAAGAAACCAGTGAACTTTTGTGACGTCATACATATCCAGCACACCGTTTTGCAGATCGTGTAGTGGTCTACGGAAAATCAAAGACCATAAATCTGCACTTGAGAGACCAGTGTAAGTCACAAATCCTTATTTTGCTATTTCACTCTTACTTTATGATTTATTTTGAAACTTACGTTTATATGTTTTTTCCCAACCTTTACACTGTATTTACTCGCTGCAAACACTTAGTCTTTCTGAAAACTCACGTTCGTATAACTAACAGTTTCTCAAAGCTTGCGGGACTTACAATAGTTTAGCTCGTAAATAATCTGACTATTTCGGACTTGAGAAA
Organism: Lepisma saccharinum; assembly: GCA_022664845.1. Taxonomy (NCBI): domain Eukaryota; kingdom Metazoa; phylum Arthropoda; class Insecta; order Zygentoma; family Lepismatidae; genus Lepisma; species Lepisma saccharinum. The sequence goes on along the minus strand of JAGDQP010010511.1, from coordinate 8,934 downwards.
AAACATATGCTTGAAGAAAGACTCACTACTAACAAAAAATACAAGCTACAGACGTAGAACTCATAGCCTGAGTAAAGATGTAGAAATCTAGCCTGGTGAAAAATCATATTTCATAAACTTATTATTTAATACATATATCTACATATACATCACCATCATCATATTGAGCCATTTACTATCGACTTATGGATGAAGGTCTACCCCATTCGTATCCACAGATCTCCGTCCACTGTTTTCTTCATCAACATAGTTATTGAAAAACGCACGATTTCATCTACCCATCTTGATGCCTCAATCCGATTTCAGGTTGAGCCTCAATCCGATTCGAATACTATGGTTTCTAAACGATACTGTGGTAAAATACATACTAATATAAAATAAACTTTCTATGCTTTATGATTTTAGGAACATCTTGCATTTCATGCGCATTTAGCGGACAAGGTAATTTATGTACTGTACTTCAACAAAAGGACGTAATCGACTTCGCATTCAGTTTTGTTAGCGTGAATGTTTAACACAGCAGACAGTTCAATTAAATTGGATACTACAATATATTCCCTCCAAGTTTCTACACTCCGTTCGGAGCTTTTCGTCAAACTTCACATAATTTTCTCGTCCCGTAATCATGTGGTTCTATTTCGTACGCTCATACTGACAAGAAAAATGTCTCCACTGCGACACGAAAATCAGCATGAAACTTCCGCAGTGCAATGATGATGTGTTCAAATGAACACTACGTTTCGGAGTAGTGCGGAACACGAGTTACAAGACTTTTAAGTTTTCGAAATTTTGTTCTCAACGCCGGAGGGTAGGCAACACTTCATACATATGTGTTGAAGTTATGCATTTCCTATTCACTTTTATGTAAAAGGTTTAAATGTTCGATTAAATTTATTGAATAAGTTGACGTGTTAATTAATTGATCTGATCCCTAACAAATGCGAATATTTTATAAATACGTGGTGACCCACACGCACCGTATATTTAGGTGATATATCAAACTTCCCACAACGTTATTTTCGTAACCAATTGATTTCCACGAGGAATCCCGACACGACCTTTTTAATTTAGGCGAGAATGTGCCATTGTGGTCAAGCGTTGCATGCTGTTCCATTTTATTGTGGTCTAGCGGCAAAAAGACAAATCTTCTTGGTGACATGGTGACTGAAAATGCCAACAGTTTCTATTGATTTCAGGATGCGAATATTGAGTTGGTACCGTAAATAAATCCCTGCCAGCTAACTTCCACTCAAGTATGATGCAGTAGCCGGGGTTTGAACTGAAATTCGCCGCATTAACTTATTCATCACAGGGTTTAGGCGCTATTGGATCACAGAACGTGATATAGCACGTTTAAATGTATCACAGTGATGTTTCCAGGATTTATTTTACATTATTGATGGCATTTGGAGCTCTCATAACGTTAAATAGAGTAAATATTACCTTACATATCAACTTTCACTTTACAACATATAAGAGTTGCAAACGCAATTTCCCGCAATGTTTTCAAAGAAACTAGTAAATGATCACATACGTTTGTAAAAAGAACCTACAGAGTATTCACATGATGTTTCACTTGATCCATGTTGTCATTTAAGAAAATGTCACTTTTTGCTACTAGACCAAAATAAAATGGGATAGAATGTAATGCTTGAACACTATGGCATGTTCTTCCTTAAATTAAAAGGGGCATGTGTCGGGATTCCTTCTTGAAATCAATTGGTAACAAAATTAACGGGATGGAAAGTTTCCTTTGGCTCACTCTGTATTTATATAATATTCGCATTTGGCAGGTATCAGATCAATTTATGAACATGTCAACTTCATCAATACCTTTAATCTAACATTTAAATTATATTCAGCGCAACCTTTTATGTAAAAGGGAATGGGAAATGCATTACTTCAACACATACGCATGAAGTGTTGCCTACCATTCGGATGTTGAGAACAAAATTTCGAAAACTTTGAAGTCCTGTAACTCATGTTCCGCAAAACTCCTAAACATAGTTTTACAAGAGTGTTCATTTGAACACATCATCATTATTCTGTGGAAGTTTCATGCTGATTTTTGTGTCCCAGTGGAGACAGTATCCGGTTCCAAAATCCAAATGTTTGGTTGTAGAATCAGGATGTGGTTACCCGTTCCCGATCTGAAACCGAGTGAGTCGTGTAACTGTAAGGCCTAAAGAGTGAGCGCTCCAATCAAGTTACAAATTGCGAAAGCATGCAGAAGTAAATATTGTATGTATAGAAGTCGTTTATTATCTAGTTCCATAGGTGGGTGTTTTACTCTCTCTTTTAACAAAAACTTCAATATCTGCGTCAGTTTACACTATTTTTTGTACATTTTATGCAAAATAATATTCTTCAGGTAATGTATGTACTCTTGAAATTGTGTTCATATGTTTGTATTCATATTTAAGTGCCAAAGTATGCCTGTCTTTATGAAATTGTAAAACTATATTAAAATGAACCGAGCAGATTGCTCAAATAAAAGTATATAATTAATGCTTGTATTGGATATTTTTGTTTAATAACCTCGTTGGAGAAGGTTTTTACGTACTGTAAAGTGTTTCATCTGTGGTCTTTTGGAGGAGGTAGTCTAGAAAGAAATAGTTTGATTGTTCCTTTCCTATAGGAGAGGAACAGAAGGCCGTTTTTGGTGACGTAGGTTGCAAATGTCAAGAGACAGACTGAAACCAATTTTATTCGAAAGGTCATATAGAAATATGTTTCCAAATAAAAGTTCTCCAAAAGTAATCTCTGGCAACTCCCGTTATGGCGTCATCAAAATGGCGAACAAAGGTTCTTATATGTAATTTTTTCCTCGCCCTCAACAGAATTCAATGCACTCAAATGTTCACATAGCACATGAAATCTGATTAGAAAACTCATTGGAATGTACTTACACTAATTAAGTTCCATTTACTAGCTTATTGTGGGAGATATTCAGAGAACATTTTAAAAACTACTTTCGCAAAAATTGATATAGACAAGTTCGGAAACAAAACTAATCTTTTTTCAGGAGGCTATCTTACAAATGGATTTTCTTCGCCATATTCTGTTACAGTTAAGTTAATTTTAGGAGTTATCTAGGTTCTAATTGACTTACCCCAAGAACGGACTGTCTGGCTTTTAAGTTTGCCTATGCACGAACTCTCCGATGTGTCTCCTTTCATCTAATACCAACGCACGAAGAAACTTTTCAGAATGAGGAGTAAATGCATTAGGTTAAATTACAGGGGTTAAAGTAAGCTATCAGGCAAGTACCGTAAGCTTATAATTGTTTTAAAGTCATGGTTAGCGCCGTCTGTAAATTACTTGTTTAGTTTAGTTCAAAACCATGTAGACAACTACGACCCCAAAATAATAGCAACCAGATGGCTACGTGGTTTCGAGAAAAGGAAGTATTTTACAGACAGTCTAAATCAATTTAAAGTTGATAGTACTTGCCTGAAACCTTACTCCAAGTAATAGAATTGAGCGGCCTCAATGGAGGAGCGTTGACTTCGAATTCAGGAGGTGCAGAGTTAAATCCAGACAGTCGACTATCCTGACTTAAGCTTTTCCTGGGTTCTTCCTTAGTTACACCATGCAAATGTTTGGATGATATCTTTACATTGGGCACTGGACGATTCCTTCCCACATCATCTCTATGACCCTATTGCGGTCTGAGCCTTAGATACCTAAAGGATATCAATAATATTCAGATCCGAAATAACAGAGCCTATCATTGAACCCAAAGCATTTTTTATACATTCTGAAAATTTTCTTCTGCCTATGATATTAAATCAAAGAAAACATATCAGAGAGTTCGCACATAGGCAAATAAAATTATTCTTTTCAGGTATAGCCAATAAAGGAAACTCGAAAGAACAATCTTAAATGCCCACTACCTGTCGTGTTATACGGGTACCCGGTCCAAGATTCGGATCAGGATATACGATTCTAAGATCCGAATCCTCGGTTCCAGGATCAGAATCAGGGTACCTGGTCCCATGATAGGAATCAATGTATCCGGTTCCAAAATCCAGATTCAGGTACCCGGTTACAAGAGCCGAATCCGCGGTTATATGATCCGGATCCAAGTGCCTATGCCTAAGATATTAATAGATACTTTGATAGATTTATTTATTTATCTCTTCCTTGCTACAAACTCGCTACCATAAAAATTATACATTACAAATACTCGGCATGTTTTTCTGTACACAGGGAATAATAAGCAATGACCTGATACAACAATTCTAGTAACTCAGATTGACTAATAACAAGCCAACTTGTACTTACGCATTTTAAAATAATAGGAATTAAAAGCCAAAGAAACGTTTTTGATTTCGTTTATCTACCTTCTGGCAGTAAATACATTTTTTGACTTACTACATCTTGGACTTAATAGACTTGCTTATTTAGAATATTTAAATATTTCATATAAAAATTAAGTAACCATTCGTTAATTTTTTCAAAGCTGCCTTTATCTCATTTTGGCCAAGATTAGACTTGCCCGCTACTAGCTCTTACGCAAAAAAAAATGTTACAAATAAATGAAAAACACGTATTAATACGAAGTGTCTCTTATGTTATTTTAATAAAGTCGAAGATTTAACAATGAACTCAATAGTGATTTAAGAATAGTTAAATGTTATTTACTACCAGAACAGTTTCAATAAACTATATTAATATGCAATTATTTTTAAAAAACTTTATAACTGTAACAAGAATGGAAACGGTAAATGCACTTTTAAATATCTAAAGTTGGTAATTATCCAGGTAGTTATACCTTCACATAAACTTAATGTTAATTGATTTGTTTTTGATGAATTCAGCAATAACTGTAGTATTCTCGAAAGGTTAATAGGACTTCTCCTTTAGCGAAAAGACAGGTTAAATAAATAAGTATCAGATCAGCTTACAACACGGAAGATTGTATTTTTCTTTATCACAATCAGTTTGCAACAATAAATTCGCTAACAACCTTTGTGATTTGTTGCACGAAAATGTTAATTATATTTCGTTTGCAGCAATCACAAACCTTATAATAAAGTTAATCTCTTTGTCAACAGTCTTGAATTATCAATCTTTAAAGTTGATAACTTACCACTCTCATTAGCCGCAAAACTAAATAAGATTATAATAAAAAAATAAAAATACTATCAAATAGCTTCCATTTTAAAGAACCAAGTAAGATTAGATCAAATGAATTTTATGGGCGGTAACAGCAAACGAACCAAGTAGTTGTGTATTGTACATTCTTTAAATTGTATAATACGAGATAATATGCAGGTGATCACAAAATGGTACTATATGATTCAATTAATTTTACAAATAATAAATTTGTTGTATTTCTCAAAGAAAAACAGGGGAAAATAACTTTAATTATTAATAATGCGTATGCACTGACATTTAATTTACCAGTAGTTAATCGGAAACTTAAAATTTTAACACTGTTTTGTTAACTTCACTTCTTTTCTCTTAATATCTGTTTTCGCGTCGCGCCTGGTAAATATCTATAAAGAGAAACCATAAATATGAATGTAATTTTTATGACAAGCTCTTCCCGAAGTGCAAATGACACTTTAAATTAAATATCTATATTTTCTTTACATATAAAATGTATGGACGAATGTGAATATTTTATGATAATAAATATATTACATTACAATAAATATTCCCTGGCCTTCGCTGAATTGCCATTTTTTACTGCTTTAACTTCCTTCTTATCATACGTATTTAATATATTGTTGACTTCCTAGTATAATAAGAGATTCCTGTTTCCACAGAAAAGGGAAATAATGGTTGTTATCGATAGATTATTTCACGTTTCATTATTCTATATAAAGTCAGACTTTATGCCTGAGCTTTGGAAATATCTCGTAACTCGAGGCACAGTCTAGACGTACAGTTCTATTTCAAAATGAAGTTCGTAAGTACAAGGAACTCTCTACATATTAGTTAGTCATATATGCACTATTTTATAATGTACCCTTTCGTACTATGTATTTGAAAATAATCATACGAGTTAATTTCGAATAATTTGGAATACAGTTTTACCTTTATAGGAATGGTTTTAATGTTTTTTACATACGTTAAATACAGTGAAACAGATTAAAGAAGTGAATTAGCCCATCAACGGGAAAAAGACGTTTTCTGTTCGATTGAAAGTGAATGGGAGAAATTAGTTCCATAGATAGAACGATGTGGAAAATGATTTTGGGTTGTCATTTTGAACTCAAGATGGATCGCAACATCTTCAGAATATTGCAATATTTTCCTAAAATGCTCTTGATAATTCACTTTTATGTCAAATTTCGTATCTCTAGCTCAAACGGCCTTAAACATACTTTTAGCGACTATTTTGAATCCAAGATGGTGAAAGTTTCAAAATATGATATTTTTCAAAACTACTCTTGATAATACACCTCTATGCTAAATTTCGTATCTCAAGCTGAAACTGTGTTGAAAATGAATGTGCAGGGTCCACCATTTTGGATCAAAGATGACGTCTTTAGAGACATTTTGTAACATTTTTGTAACCTAATAGTGATGGTGTATCGTCATACCAAATTTCGATTTTCTATCTCCAGCCGTTTAGGCTGTGTACTCTATACAACAATGGGTTTGGTGGCCATTTTAGATACAAGATGGCAACTTTTTCAAAATGTAATATTTTCTTAATCCACCCTTGATAACACAACGTTATGTCAAATTTCGGTTTCCTTGCTCAAACGGTGTAAAATTAATCGTTAGGGTCCGCCATTTTGGATACAATGGGGTCTTTGGAGACATTTTATAATTTTTTCTTAACCTAGTATCGATGATGTACCGTCCTGCCAAATTTGGTGTTTGTAGCTCCAGCAGTTTGGACTGTGTATTCTATAGAACAATAAGTTTTGCGGCCATTTTGAATCCAAGATGGCAACGTTTTCAAATTTTGTAATATTTGCTTAATATACTAGTGATGGTGCACCTTCATGCCAAATTTCGTTTTTCTGGCTCAAGCCATTTAGGTTGTGTATTGCCTACTAAAACCTTGCCTAAACCTTCCGTTTTTTAGGTGACCTACTAGTACTACAGAATGATTTTTTTTCAACCTCAAGAACGGAAATAGTCATGGTAACTGATATGTTTTTTTACTAACGTGCAAAAAATTATATAACGATAAGAGTATATGAATGCATTATATTTCCGCAGAAAATAAAGCGTTCAAAATCAAACTCATATTTATTAATTAATCAATACATTTCGTTTCTATAAAAAATGCATGCATCTGCATTTCGTCCTCACGCGACTTTCTTCTAAACATAAATGAAGAGTACAGGGAAAGAACGAAAAGTGTACATTTTCTTAATGATCTGAGCTTGGGATGCCTCAAGATCTTGAAATAAATTGAAATTCTATTTTCTTAAAGATAAAATGAATTAGTTTGAACTCGTGACAAATACTACACAATCACAGCTAACCGCTAAGAAAGCTCCACCACAAAAGCGCTAATAATTCACAAGTTACAGAGGTTTAAAGAATATCAAACACATACATAAAATAAAAGAGTTAAACTTTAAACTGCTTTCTAGAAGGCATTCCCTTTCTTGGACTTCCTCCTTCTTTCCTGACCTTTTCAAATGCGTTTTTAATATTTAACCTAATATTACATCAAAAGGACAATTTTGTGGCACCATGCATGAATCCGATAACCTTCAAAACTGAATAAAACGAGATAAATGTAGTCCTAAACATGTAGTACGCTGTCAAGTAAATGGTGGCATTTTCATAAGCACTAAGCGTAAGTAAGGTTGCTTGAAAACAAGATGTTCGTGCTTGACAAGCAATTTCCCATGTGCATCGTTTTGTAAGTGCGGTGACTGTGGAAATATGAAGGATGTCGTGGCCATTATGAACGACAATGACAGTGGCAATGGTGGTGTTGATTATGATATTTAATAAACATTAGCTTTTGTGGTGTACGAATAATTTATGTAATTAATTACTCTGAAAGGTTTTTCTATTTCTCCTATCACAAATGAGAGTGATGTAAAACATTCCGTATTGGCTAATATAGTAAATACGTTTTGCAAGAACGTGTTTACTTCATTTCATATATTTTATACTAATGATTTGCTAATGCTCCAGCAAAAATATCTCAGAGTATATTTGGATGTTTTGTGTGTGTATTTAGAGTGGTTAAAGACACGAGTGTTATTTTTAAAATGCACACATTAGGTCTTGCAGGTGTCCGAAATTCCTGTCTGCCATATTCTAAAAATGCATGAAAATGAAGGTGAAAGGTTTGACAGCTAACGTTTTCTGATTATAAACTCCAAATATATTAAGAATGTGCAAAAAAATCAAACTTTCCAAACAAATCACGAGGAATGACAAATTGCACCGTGCTAGTCCGCCATATTGAAAAAATGCATGAAGTGAAGGCGGAAAATTTGGTACCCGACTTTTTGTGATTCTGCATACCAAATATATGAAGAATGTAGAAGAAAAATGAAACAAGCAAATCGCACGGAATGACAAATTCTACCGTACTAGTTTGCCATATTAGCCACCATATTGAAAAATGCATGAAAAGGCGGAAAATTTGGCTCTAAACTATTTCTCATTCTACACACCAAGTACATGAAGAATGTGCAAAAAATTAAACTTGGCAAGCAAATTGGACGGAAGACCAAATTCCACCGTACTAGTATAGAAGCTTGTACCTCGTCATTCGAAACTGTATGTAAAAAATTGATCTATAGAAATTAAACTTGTGTAATCCAGTGATAGAATATAAGATTTCAACATCAAAGAATAATGTTAAGTGACTGAACTTCGGAGGTACTTTTAGGTGCCAAAACGCTGTGAAAAAACGCACTTCTCAAACATTTTAAAAAATTTATGTGTACTTCAAATGTTTAAATCTATGATCACGGAAGACTGTTCAAAGAAATT
>JAGDQP010010510.1:43536-55592 GCA_022664845.1 Lepisma saccharinum | reverse complement strand
TTTTTTTTTTAAATACATATTGCGTTAGGTTTGTAATTCTGATTACATATTTTGCTTTGTAATCCAACGAAGGGTAATTCAAAATCATTTTCGTTATATTTCTTACATAGTTCTTGGTGTCTGACCTGGAGTAAAGCTGAACTCTTATATTGGACCCTCATCATTTATATGTGATTTACTAAGTTGGTTTTAACACCAAACACGAGTTTATGACATTCATAGCGAGTCTTTGCATTCTAATCCCTACGCTTCATGTACCCATAACCGGATTTGATCGAGTGGACCTGAGACCACGTACACAGAAGGCCATCGGTCTTAGGTTCAGGGTAGGGAGTCTTAATATGTCGTCAGTTAAGAAATGAAGGACTGAAAGAGGGCTACCGCTGTTAGATTGTGCTTTGGGTATCAGTTGTCTTCAGTCACGATGTTTGGAAAGAAAATGATCACCTTTCATCTGTGAATACTAACTTACAGCAAGATGACACACCAGGATCTTAATATTGAATTGTAATAAAACAAAATGTCTCTTTTTCAATACTGTTTGGATAGTTATTAGAAATTTCTCCTCCATATTGATTAATAAACTGATTTGTGATTATGTACATCCCTTAGACATCTAAGCGACATCCTATAGATGTCCAGCTAACATAACATCTGATCTCCCATGCGCATCTGTAATGTTTTTGTTCTAAATTCTTTAGGTGTTAAAACTAGTGATAAAATACAAGTTCATCAACACATAAAGGAACTCGGTGAAATTTTTGAATAATAACTCGGTGAATAATAACTTCTATAGTATTTGGTTTCTGGTATTAATTCTAGGTAAGATCTTTATTAGTAATATTTCTCATTTTATTTCTACAGAAGATAGCGTTTTAGGAGACTCAGCTGAGTTAATTAAGCTTTTCCGCCTTCAAAGAAAAGTTCTAAGGAACATTACTCATGCATACATCCGCAGTAGTTGACACGAGCTGTTTACCTGACTACATCTTCTGACATTTATATGTATACATGAAGTCTTACCTACAATATGGAATTGATAACTTGGGGGGATTATTTTCTAGTAGGACACCCGTATTAGAAGCGAACTTAGCAGCAATTAGACAAACATTTTTCAAACTCTACTGTAATCGAAGGAATAATACTGTATAACTATTAATCTTCAAAGGTTAGAAGTATCTAAAAACAACAACCGAAGTATAGTTGGAATAAGTAGTACTTTTCATTGTCAAAGAATGACATCCTATTTTATGAAATGATTGTAATTTAAAGTATGCTTATGCTATTTATTCGCTCTGCATGTACGTCTTACCTTTAAGAGTGTGTTTTCATTTTCTTTTATATTTTAAGGTAACCAGTGTTCGATTTGTTATAAATTACAAAAATGGATCCTTAAGCTAGCGGTTGGTAAGTTGCAACATACTACCAATTTGGGTAGAAATACAAAGATTGTATCCCTGCTTGGGATGATATTCGGGACAAACATCCGAGGATAAAATCCTCAGGGTCCAGGGGAAATCCCTTGCTTCCCCCCTCTCCCTGACAAATCGAACACTGAATGTAACTGTATGAAATATTCTATACCGTGTACACGGAATATGTGCTTAATGTGTGATGCAAAACAATAAATGAAATTCAATACTATTGTAATGTGTCATGCTACCTACTACATTATGGCATATATAAGAAGAAAAAAAAACCGGCTTGAAGATAAAGTCAAGAAACTCTGGAAATCTAGAATATGGGTCATTCTCTAGAAATGTAAATTTTACCTTAAACATTTAGAAACTAAAAGTTAATTTTTAAAATCTGAACCATGTTACAATTGCACTCTCTCTTATAAGATGGCTGTATGGACCACTCCAAAGAGCTGAAATCGAAATTTGAAAATTTGGCTCCCAGTATAGTGACAAACAAGCAAGCTAGTTACAGATTTTGAAGCGGTTTCTATCCAAATAAAGACTCACGCAGAGCTCACGGCTTTTGATGTTTTAAGTGTTTCGTAGCGTGGTAACTTTTAACGTAGTCGTGACTCGGATCACGTGATTGGTCTAGACAGAGGGAAATCAAAATGGCGCCAAGGTGTAAATTCCGAAATTTCATTACAATTAATAAAAAGGATTCTCAGCCCCAAAAACTGTCCGAACGTGAAGGTAACAATAGTTATGTCTCGAACTATAATTGCTTCTGATCTCTCCAAGTAACCCAGTTTGATTATATAAAAAAAAAATCGTTTTCTGATAAAGATTATCATGTAAGTACCAAGTTAGTAACAAAAGTTGTTGACTCTTACCTAATTTGCAGAAATGAACTGTTTCTTCTGACTCATTTAACGGATTAAGGTTCCAGTACAAAGCTGAACAAAGGAAAAACCATAACTTTACCAAAAATTCTATCTTTTTGAGGGAATTTAGAGTTCTTTTCCCATTAACCCAGGATAGTGACAAAAAGGTCATCTTTCGTCTTTTACCGTTACAACACTTTCTGCTGATTTTTTTTTTTTTTTTTTGTTATTATTTAATCTCCTGCCTAGTATGTAAAGAAGGAAAGTGATATTGTACAGAAATAGGCAGTGAGGAATGCCACAAACTGGAAATATGTTCTTTTCAGGACAAGACAGGATAGTGACATTTGGGCCCTTCTCCCCCTTTGTCCTCATGGTTGTGCAGATAAAAAGGATCATTACCATTAAGTACTTTGAAGACAGCAGTAGTAAACATAAAAATCTTAAAATCTAACCAGATAATTTGTTATTCTCATTCAAAAAATCGTCATGGACATCATTTTTCGGCATTTTAAGAGAATGACCGACCCATATCTGTATTAGGGATGTTCGGAATTGACTTCGCATTTCCGAACACCACTAATCTGTATATTTATATAAATTTAGCAGACAATAAATTAGTTCAACAATGTATATGTATTAATATACGCCATGTTAGCTCACAAGGGTTTACATATCCCCAAGGAGCCTGTTTTAGCCTGACTGTGCAATGTATTCTAGTAACGTTGTTTTAGGGTGGGATGGGGATAGCAAAGTAATGATCTACTTTGTTCCTACTCAACCGTAGATTCCTCTTTGGCTGCTAACAAGAAGCAAGAGAACTAACAATCAAAGAGAACAACTATTGAACTACCTTGCAATCAAAGCAAGCAAACAAAGGAAAGAAAAACACAGAGTACACACCACTCTTATGTGTATTATGTTATGTGCAGAAGCCGTATTTGAAAACTTTAAAGCCTGTGATTTTAGTGCATCTTGTGAAGCGACGTCTGTTTCCGGTGTATCCATGTGTTTCCGGCCGCTGGCTTTCGTAGCATGAGACGATTGGGCACGCGCGATCGGTGATGTGCAACAGAACATGCGTCTTCAGCAAGGACGTCGAGACCTTGAGATAGAAGTTTAACTCACCATCCCCTGAGATAATTATATATATATATATATATATATATATATATATATATATATATATATACTACTAAATGGATAAGTACTAATATGATAGTATTTTAGAAGGGAGTATGCTAAACAAAGGTGTGTATGGAATGACGTTAATATGTCCATATTTTAGAAAAGTGGATATCTTTAACAAAACATTAAACGTAATTTCATTTCTCTCCCTTACGAATTCTATACCTGATGTCCGTAAGTAGAGGTATATGCAAGATTAATTGAAACTTTCTATGAATGATCTTCAGGTAATCCATTGATATACCATATATTTTGTATTAGGCATAGGGTGAGTGTCTGCCTGGGTTCCAAAATGCATTATTGTAGAATACGTTATTTTCTTATTCAACTGGAAAATTAGAGAGGACAGGAATATTGTAGTGTATGGAATCTTGGAAAGCCACCTCTGGGTGTCACTCAGTCTTACACACACGTACGGAAAAAAGGGGATAAAGAATAGAATTTCCTCCGATTTTTTTTTCTTTTCTTTTTTTAACTTAACGTATAGCACCAAGTTTTCGTGGAGCTAAACACGGGACAACACTTCTAGGATTTTTCATCCGATTTTCTGTTTTCACTTGCTAAGGTTTCAAGAACCACGACTGTTTCCCATCGTCAGATGCCTATTATCTAACACTCAAACGACGGAGACGTCATACTTCTTGAAATATAATCAAGTCTAAACAGAGACGCGGATGAAAAGCTAAGAAATGTTGCCTCATAATTATTTCATTTGTTAAAAGCAAATCCTTGGACTAACTTTGTGGGTTGAGAGATGAACGTTTTTAAGTATTAATAATAGTAGAGTCGTAGCTGTACGTGTTATTTTAAATCCGGAATCCAATGCTTGCTTCTGGCTATTGTGACGAATGTTTACCTCCAACTTCTGAATTTCTTTTGTTCAAGTTCAAATGCTGGTGGTTCGTTCACTCACACGCATCTTCCAACGCAAGTAATTAGTTCCTGGAATACTGATTTGTATACGGATAGTTTTTCTTTTGCTTTCTTAGTAGGGTATTAAACGTATGTAGTATAAGTTGGAACAATATGTGTATTTAATTATTACACATATAGTCACTAGCTCTGATTCGTATAGCCATTAACGGAATCTTGAATTTTAATTTATGTATGGTCTTTAGACAACTCTGGCTCACTCAAACCTAAAAAAGGTGGGGGAGAGGATGTTGAAAAGTAGTCTTCCAGGACCTAGTTTGAGGTACCAACCCCACATTTGCCTGATATGACTGAGGAAAAATGCAGGAAAACCTCAGTCAGGATGGACGGCCCTAGGATCGTTCCCAGGACATTCCGTTTGCTAAGCAAACTCTCTACTAACTGATCTACGGCCGCTCGGCACGGACTTGTTTGATTCGAGACCATCACTACCTGCTGGTTCCTAAGTAGATGTACAGAAACAACTGCGTGGCAGAAAATGCATGGAATCAAACGATTTAGTAGAAACTTTTATTAAATGGTGGCTCAGTGATATCGTTCTTGCCTAGAAATGCAAAGGACTCGAATTTAAAGACCTGACCGTGTTTTCTCTGGTTTTAGTCAAGTACCGAAGGAAACTACTGGGAATGATCCTTCAAATAAGACAAAGGTCGTTACTTTCTCCGTTCTTTCTCCAACAGACAAAGGTAAATGTATGTATGACTTGATGGTCTGTATAGTGCTGGATTAAGCTACTTGAGGGCCCTGGGCTATTGACTTCCGCCGTGGGCTAGAGACTCTATTAGGGCCCCTGTTACCTATTCTTTATAGTCTTAAATTAACTTATTTACCTTTGGCGGGGCCCCTGAACAAGTGGTGCCCCTTTTAATCCCCACGTTAATCCGGCTCTGTCTGTATAACCTTAAGATCAGGCTCGTAGCTCAGCACCTGGGCTTATAGGACGTGAAGCCTATGCTTCCGGATTTCGGCTCGCGTGCTGCGCTCACGTTTCATAGGAAATCTGATCGCGCTGTAGACGTCCACGTTATAATAGTTGCTGAGTAATTTTGTTTCTGTGCATGTCAACGTTTGACCACTAAACGCTACAAACCAAAGGTAAGCTCGGTGCGCTACCTTTTTTTCACTTTGTCACGCCCTGTCTTATTATGTATACTCAGATTCATAGAATATAGTCGATGAGATTTCTTTCGAAGTACAAATGGCAGTAATGTACAAAATATTCAATCCAAATTTAAAGCTAAAATTTTGCTCGTTTAAAATGTTCTGTAACTTACTTTAGTGTTACAGACAATTTTCATTTGCAATTTTCTATGAGTACTTTGATAAAGTCACATTTTCAAAACTTTACCAGTTAATGCTTACTAAACCTACCAGAAAAGGAAAATCCCGAAACTGAAAATCGAAATAGGCAGGTTGTGCGCTAAGTTCTTGGACAACAAATTCCTTTGCGGAATGGAATTTGCGCTAGGGCCGTGATCAGCCGGTTGTCAAATGCGGTTCATTCTAGAATCCAGATTCAACTAAATTCTACTTTTCACGGAATTAAAAAAAAAATAATAATATGAATAGAACAGAGAATAGGACTAGTAAGAGGAAGAATTACCGGGCATTTAACGTCCGGTTTTGAGGTCGTACCGGACACCGGACAAAGGAGGTGAAAAACCGGATGGTTGGCAACCCTAAGTATGTAGGACGCTGAAACAAACGCTAATAGATTTGGACTTTGTTCAGTTGATTTAACAATGCTTTTAAACTTTTATCCTGATAATCTCTATTGGTGTTTTGATTTCTTGTTGGACTAGAAATAATAATACTAAAAAAAAAAATGGTAGTCATTACGAAAGTGATTCGATTGTATTCAAAGCAGGTCGGACAATATACTACACCATTAGAGTCTGCTTTCTGAGTTAAGTATTAGGGTCGGGGAACTAGCTGACGTAACTATTATGTTTTTTTATTATTATTATTTATGTTAAACAGGAAAGTAAGGAGATACTGGATATAGAATTTAATTAACTCTATGACTTCCATCCGGTATTTACCTCACTGTTTTCAGATTGTGCAATAAATAAGAATGTCATCAACATATGTTTGCAAGGCAGTAAAAAGATCCATATATGTTCACTATTGCAGATACAGGTTGATTTCACCCATTGTATTGTTGTTTTGGCACAGCCTCCAATAGAAAAAAATATTTCGACACAAAATGAAACCTCAATTGACGAAACTCGCCCAGAATGATTATTATTTACGAATATAAGGCATGTCGATGCATTTATTCATCTCTGTTGGCGACACTCTGTATTTTATAATCTTGTTTTATCGTATAGCAACTATCACATTGTGACAGAAACTTGCTAAGAGGCTTTTCTATTGCTTGGTCTAATTAAAGCATCTGACCTGGCAGTTTTTAGTAGGCTAATGTAGCATTGTTACGATAGTTACATTGTTGCTTTCACTAATTGAAGTACATGACAGCATTGACCTAAGATACATGAAAGAGAAACCTGCAGAGAAGAAGTCCTTGTTCTTTTTAATGACTATAACTTATAATCCAGGTCTACAACCACACACATGCACATGACATCCTTTTGGAATTACATCGATCATGGATAGGCTTTAATAACCAATACTGCTTAGTAAGCTGTTTCTTCTATTTTTAATTCTTGTCAATTGTTGGATGTAGTTTTTCATCTTCCTTTGTTTTGAGATCACACACACACATAAATATATTACTCGTGACAGGCAAAAGTAAACGAAAAGAAGATTAATAAGAACAGGTTTGTGACATCTCAACAGTTCAGAGGAACTGCGATAGTGATGATGATCTTGTTCAGAGGTACTTTTTCCCACGCTTTGAGCTTCTAACCGGAAGTTAGGGGACAGAACTACCGGGAAAGGGACTTATCTTCTGCGTTGTTATGAGTAATTCACCTTTGACCATCTGAAGACGTAAAATTTGATTGTTACTTGTTAATAGTAGTTTTTTTTTTCCTTATGGTAATGCACTTCATGCACTTGGAAGTGTTGGTTTTCGTATTCTTTGCTGTCGTCTCCATTCTTACATTTTGTCTATGAGATACGAGGGGTACCTTAAAAGTAAGAGGAATTCGAACGTGACGCTCATGAGCGTTATAGTTACAGATAATGCCGTTACGTGCCGTGAGTGTACATTATTTTCCTCCACTCTACCAAATCCCGATTGTTCAGTTTTTCACTTAATCCGGATAGGATAAAAAAAAAATGCAAACAATATAGGCTGAAGCGTGCGTCTGAATAAGGGTCTAAGTTACATAGGTTTTCAAAAAAAAAAAAAAAAAAATCACTGACTTGTATTGGCTACAAGTTATGAATTTTTAAAATCATAAGCACGACCTCCAAGAGATAAAAGAATAAATATAATTTATCTGAAATCCTAAGATAGTAGACCCTTGTTCGTCTCCACGTGTGAGTTATTTTAAACCAATTTCTGCAGCAAGTGTTTTAAGTGAGACAGAACACATGGTCAACATGATAATTATCCTGTGTGTACCGTATTTCTTTATATTTTGTACAGTACTGTACATGTAAAATATCCATACGATACTCACATTTTATATTAGGCCTGTGATCTTTAAATAAAGAATGGAATTGTTTTCTGTTTTCATTAACGAAGTATTAATGTACTGTCTACTGTTAATTTAGTTTATTAAAAGATTAATCGGGACCTCCGTTAATTCATACAACTCCCAGCCCATTCCTCCCAGTTCGTATAAAAATGTTCTACAGTACTTACATTCACTTCGGGGGGCGTTTATTTATTTATTTATTATTATTATTGTTATGTAATTTGTTCCTTATTTAAACATCTGTCTGTTTGTTTCCGGTATCCGTTTGCTCGAATATTCGTTTGTTAATTTGCTCGGATATCCAAGTAATTGAATTCGAATAATGAAATTATCCGAATGATTTTAACAGTCCTATGAGCTGGGATATAGCTAAATATATGTATACAATAAATGTGTACTATCCCACTATACTTCAGAATAATGTGTACGGAACGAAAAGAAAATGGTATTACACAAGTACATACAATGCGTAAGTACAAATACAAAAAACTGTTCAGTGTTACATAGTAAGAATTGTTTAAAAAAAAAATCATGTGAAAATTTCTTGGGATATGCATTTAAGTTAAAACGCTGCACGCATGCATGTCATGTCTTCTCTGATGTGTTACCATTGGAGAGTCACACTTGCGTGATTTAATTTTTCAGTCGTGTAAAATGGTTCTTAGAATTCTACCCTCTTTCCACCTCATATTCTCTGTGTATGTTGCTGTAGGCTATCACGATTATATATCCGTTCCCCCGTGTTCGTTTCACTTTGAACCCACAGAGGGGGGAGAACGTTAAATAGACTGTAGACATAACAAAACATTTCTTCATATGCTTCTTCGAAAGTCAAAGTTAAAAAGAACAAGAAAGCAATCAATATGTGACCTTCAAGTGAAAACGAAAAAACTGGGAGAAAAATGAAAAAAAAAAAGAAAGTAAGGTCAAATTTAATGATATCACTTAAGAGTTTAACTCAGTGTTCTCAACTGGGATGCCGCGGTACCCTGAGCTGTCGCGTAACCAGGGGTGTCATGAATCTAAAGTGATTAATCAATAGTCTTATCTACTTTGATCCAGTATGTTTGAGGACAAACTTTCCACTAACAGTATCAATAACTTAAATTTTGCAATGTAAATGGGATACCCTGGAATTTGACAAGGTCGCGAAAGATATCAGTATGCCGCGCTAAATTAGACACGTAATTAGGTATGCTGAGGAGTAAAAGAGACTGAGAACCGTTCATTTAACCTAATTAATTTAAACCTAATTTAACATACTTTCTTGGCTGTGGTTTTAAGATAGATATATAGGTCCAAATGGGACGAGATGACAGGAGAATGGAGGATACTGTATAATGAAGTTCTCGACGAACTGTGCGATTCACCCGATATTGTAAGAATAATGAAATGCTCGGATGGGAAAAAATTGACCATTATATTCAACCTTGGTTGGAAAGCCGGAGGGAAAGATGCCGTTGGGAGACAATATTAGAAGATATCTTCGAGAGGTATAGGTGTCCGTGATGAAAACAGTCTTGATCTTGCCCAGAATAGATTCCTTTGGCGAACGTTTGTTACTGCGGTGATGAACTTGCAAGTTCCGTAAGCCATAGAGTTTGTTAATTGGTTAGTTAACTTGGCTGTAGCGGTCTCCAGGATTGGATCACCAAATTACTTTTTTCGCTATCGATTTCTACACCGGCTGGTGTCATCTTCTGTGGCGCACGCCAACACAAAATTATATAAAGTAAAAGAATAAGACGAAGTGATAAGCAAGAATATTATAAAAAGAAAAACGAATGTAACCCGGAAGAAAATTCGAATTCTTTTGGTGAAAGTAAATATCCAACGTTGAAATAAAAATATTAATTTTAACTAGTTGGTTTCTTTCATCAGCTTGACATGTTCATCCATTAATAAGTTCCCTTTCGGAAACCATTTTGCTCACCTAATATCCAACTAATATCCCGAAATTCTCTACACTCAGCACCCTCTCTCAGGTGTGATAATGGTCGTGGAACTTTTGGAAGAAGAGTTCAAAAGTATTATAAAGAAGTTAATTTTATCTTAGAAATTTGACTTCCATCCCTATAATCATAGTTTGTGGACATCATATTTCTCAGATAAAAGATGTATTGTTATAACATTTATTAGTTGCAACTAATTGTTCATGACTTCACGATTAATTAACCAGATGACTTCAGTCATGTTTTTCCAACATTTTGACATGACGTCGTTCTCATCTTCAGGATCAGTTTGAGAACAGGCTAGGAAGAATATGCGTAAACTTCTTAGTAATCAACGTGAACGAAGAAGAAATTAAAAAGATTAATAATTCCTTTTTTTTTTTTCCATATTTACGGAAATCATTGTCAAGGCCTTCTTGAAGAAATTGACGGAAAGATAATTTTGTTACAACTGCTACCATCTATATTGCATTTACTTGATTATTGAGGAGCCCTCATATATAGAGATACTTAGTTACTGTTTCTTTTCTATACATAATTATCACGACCGGCCTTGGTTACTTTATATTAACCGTGAAGATCAAAACGATGTCACCTCTCAAAATACCGGATCCTGCTGGTTAATTACTGGAGAACCGCTTTCCAGTATACACTACCAGGAAAGTTTTTGTTATATTTTATCACCGTGTCAAAAGAGTTTCGTAAATACTTGTAGTCCACTTTCCAAAATTGAAACATATTTTGTTTTTCCATAATATTCTATTAATGGAGCCAAGAACCTTAAATTCAATTATCACCTTAATAATCTTGATTCATTTAAAGGACTTCACAAAATAGCATTACTTTCACATGCAAATACTGTGGTTTAATATCCAATAGTTTCTTCTACAAAATATATTATGTTTTCCTAAATTAAACAAACTTACTCCTTTATTTTCTAAGAAGTCGACGTGCCTGAAGTTGCGCCCCCCCCCCCTCTCCCACTTTTGAGAAATTTAACCGAATTTACCACCTGGTTAGTGCATCGTTAGTGCACTAAAAACTAACATTAGTGCTATCATAATTTAGGAGTTATTAAAGATTTTGGGATTATGGATTTGGGTCACAAAACAGTAGCTTGAGAAAAAGGTATCTGAACACCCAAACAATTCGGAAAATAAAAACTTTTTTTTTAAAGACATATTTTTCTTAAACAATTTGTCCCAAAAATTAAAAAAAAAGAAATCTAATTTTGTTTATGCATGACTAAAAAGAAAAGCATGGGACGCGCCAATTCAAGAATTTATGAAGTGAGTGTATAATATGAGAGCGCGTCCCATGCTTTTCTTTTTAGTCACGCATAAACATTTTTTTTTTACTTTTTAGTACAAATTGTTTAAGAAAAGTATATCTTTAAAAAGTTTTATTATTATTTTTTTTACAAAAAGAACAAGTGTGAAATTATATATATATATAAACTGTTAATCTAACTATAATCTATTCGCTAAATTCTTCCATAGGTGGGACATATCCATCCGAATATTAGTTCTGAAAGAAATGTAGAAGAAAATCTATCTTTAAGGTTTTGAAACACGTGTTCTTTATTACCGAGACTAATAACGAGAGATTAAATCTTTATGAACTAAACGATGAAAAATGAAAAAATAAAACATGCATGGTGGAGAAATTTAATATTTAATTTTTCGATCTCATCCGATTTCGTCGTCATTAATGGCACAAATTGAAAAAATTATAGTGCATTAATGTCTGGCGATAAGCTATTTGTTGATATAACTTCCATATTAACATGACGAAACTATGTAATCTTGTTTTAAAGCTGTATATATTTTTTTCTCTTCTTAGTTCATTCAGTCGTTAACCTCCCTTACCCCCGCACTTCTTTTCTTGCTTCAATGGGAAGAAAAAATCCAATGGGAAGTATCTGAAGACACGGTATTTATGAAAACGTCATGTCAGATATTGAATGAGAATTATGTGCAAATTGCTGCTGACGTATTTCTGAACGTAGCAGATAAAAAGAGAAAATACCGTGTAATGCGCTATTGAGAGAGAGAGAGAGAGAGAGAGAGAGAGAGAGAGAGAGAGAGAGAG
>JAGDQP010010510.1:0-43526 GCA_022664845.1 Lepisma saccharinum | reverse complement strand
AGAGAGAGAGAGAGAGAGAGAGAGAGAGAGAGAGAGAGAGAGAGAGAATTTCGTTACCATTCATACGTAACACCAAGTAGATTTCCCCGTCTTCTTAGTCTTTCACCTGTTGCTCAAACAACGTAGGTAAATCCAAATTAATATGCACAAGTTATAGTTTTTGGTTTTAATAGTATTGTATTTGGATCAATTAAGCTATAATTTTGGGTTATATCCATTGTCATTTGGATATAGATTTTGTAGATTTTTGTCCCAAAAATGTGTGGATTCAAACCTGGAGTTATTATCAGTTTTTTTTTTTTCTGAATTTCAAACACACTCATTATTGAAGTAGCAAACATACTCTAAACTCTGAAAATTATTTAATATTCACCTACATTCATTTTGAATCTTGAATTTGAATTTATTTATGACCTTTAGGTATCTCACACTCAGGCCAGGATAGGGTGGGGGACACGATGTCTTAAGGTAGTTGGCCAAGGCCTATGTTGAAGATGTCATCCCGGCATTTGCCTGGCGTGACTGAGGAAAACACATGGGAAAAAAACTCATTCATGATGGTCGGCCGCTGGGATCACCTGTATTTATGTGCGAATAATTGACGAGAAACAAATAAAATAGGAATTGTTACTGGTGTTGCGCTACCATTGCAATATGCGTGTGGACACAAAATGGCAGGGGAGGAACGCGAAAGTGAAATAATGAAAAGAAGCAATTCATCAAATTAGTATCTCTGTCTACTAAGAAAAATTATAATCGTGAGACAATGTACGAAAACGTTAATTTATTTCACGATAGATTGATGCTTTTTTGTCAAAAACCTGGAAGTCCAAAATTTCATTGTTTTTCTGAGATGATAGCATTTTTTTTTTAGGTAATTGTCATTAGGTAGCATTAGTTTTTTTTCTCTCTCTCTTCCAAAAGTGCAATCAGGATATGGAAAAACTACGGAGAAGACAGGCAAACAAAAAACAGCACACTTTATGAAAAATAAGAACAGGGTTTTGGACTGATGTGGTTTTTGACATAACCCTTCAATTAATTCTTGGATTGGTTTATATTTGATGTTGATTTCATATCGACCACCACCACATAAACATACACTGCCCACCACCGTGACCTCATCACCTATCATTTCCATCACAAGTGCGACCGTAATGTGGAGTGTGTTAGGGAATGGGGAGACGAAGTAGTTGTGATTTGGAGTAGTAAGGACTGACGATGGTTGTTGATGTGGAGTGTTAAGAGGTAATTGGGTTTCGCCGACGTAGAAAAAGAACAGAGGTTACAGACGAGATGGTAAAAGTTGAAGGAAATGAAGCTGCCAGAGTGTCGGAAAAAAGTACATCTTTTGAGTGTTGGAGTACTGGAAGATCAGACTAGTCATATATTGGCATTTTTTATGCAGACATCACTCACTCGACATTAAATGTTTTATAACAAGTGTTCTACAATATTTCTGATATACGACTACCCTCTCTTTTGGTGCATACAGGACTTAGTAGATCTTTGCAAAGCAATGATTTATTATTTATTCGTCGTGTTGAAAAAAACTTGGTAACATTCGATTCAAAATGGCAAAACTTGGCAACGTACTTGCTCTTGGACATTACCCATTGAGTTTCAGCTGAAGCATTAACATTGAGATTTAATTAGTGAAAGTTTGTAAACATAATTTCTTTGTTTTGAGCTGTAGAACTTCTTTTGTTATAATGTTGTATATCTTGTTTACAGCAACAGCATGTATTAAATGGTGATGGTGAACCTTTGATACTAACAAGAATTCAACATGGCCACCCAGAAGGGGTTGACAACTTGGCGATGGATGATATGGGTCACCAGCTGTATAAGGTTGGTTCAAGTACACATCTCATGTCTAAATGAAACTTACTGAAGCTGTTCGTTATTTCCGAAATTCAGGGAAAAAGAAATAATTACTTTCATTTTACAATTTAAGCTAATGGTGCAAGACGAATCTTGAAATAATGTACTGGCTTTGTGTGCGTACAAACTCAACATTTAAATAAAAGTTGGTTCACATTAATATTTAAAAGATCATTATTATTATTGACTTAAGTATTAACGTTGAAACTTATGTATTAATATTTTTCGATTCTTCTTTCGTTCTCACTTTTGTTCCTTTTTCTTCTTTTATTACTTTATTCTACTTGTTTCTTCTCTTTTTCATTTCTCTGTCGATTTTTAGTTGCTTTTTTTCTAAACAGGCTGATCTAACTTTCTTCCACTTTTTTCTTTTTACTTTATCATATCTTTTTTTCCTTTTTCCTTTCTTCTATTCGACTCTTCACTTGGTTTTCTTCATTTACCTTCATTCATTCTTATAGATATTGTAACGCCTATGTATGCCCTTAATTAACAAAATTTTAATTCAAGTTTAGTCTTCCATACTTTAAAATGAATCAGTACCAAAAAAATCATCGGAATGACAAAAGTAATTGCATGGTCAAAGTAGATGAGTTAGCAATTTTGAAAGTTGTTTGATATTCTAATACCAACTAATAATAATGGTGTGGTTTGAGCTTCTCCATGTTTATAACTATAAAATGAAAATTAAATCTCCGATCTCCAATCATTAATATTTTTTTCAGAGTACATCTAACATGAGATCTCCGATTTTTCTAGCCCCCCCCCCCCAAAAAAAAACCATCTACTGATGAAGTGTGATTATCATAAAAAAATTGATGTCTATGGCTATCACTAATCGGGTGTCTTAGGCTTGTCAACTATGAAATATGTACATTTTTTTTCAGTGTACATGGAACACGTGATTTCAGTGGAAGCATCTTACTAATGGTGTGTGATCACTATGCCAATTTGTCATCTGTGGCTATTACCACCTCGGAGATCCTACTTGTCAAAAGTGACATACAAGCCGAAGATTTTTTTATATAATTTTATGCGTAATTGCACGTGAAAAAATGTATAGAAATGAAGAAAAATAAAAAACCGTACTCTGAAAATACTTACTTCACTAACAAAACACACGAGGCGAAACAAAACAATAAAATGAGAATTGACATGACAATTCGTATAGTTTCTATGTTTTACTTTTTAAATTCTCATTTCAAGTAAGTTATCACCAATTCTGTACGCAACCACGTATCGATTAGGAATCCAAACTACAATTTAACATTGCGTCTGAACTTCAGAAACCTTACGAGATCCAAACACGATTGTTTCTAAATGTAGTTATAAATTTTCAAAAAAGTAACCCGTACGATTTGATAAATATAGTATTTCTGTCTATCCTGCTTTACTAGCGAGTGACTTGAAGCATAACAGCCACAAACAGTAGGAGACGCATGCGTAATGTGTGTTTTGGATACTGAGAACTGGCCTTTAACACTCGTAAAGCAGAATTAGTTGTACTCTGCTGTTGGATTGGAAGTCGATGTCATGGTAACCGATGAGACAACACGCTACGGAGGCCTCAGATAAAGGAGTTCTGGGAAACCAATCAGCGAGTCGTAACCGGCTATGAGCAGGCACTCACTCACATAACACTCCGGAGTCTTGATCTACTGAAGGCTATGCTATACGCTAGATCATGGCCACCTATATTATATGAAAGACCTAGTGTTGTATAACGAAAAGTTATTACTGTGTTTTGGGAACAAGAACAAGAATTTGCCTATATTTATATGTTTATAGAGAAACATACATGAGGCCTGGCCTCTCCCGACAGGCCGCTGATGATACATATATATGCGGGATTATAGAAGATAAAATTACATGTATGGCCCTTAATAGCACAAGACTTACGTCCTTCTCGATGATAGGTTCAAACTAACGTACTCCTTATATCACTTGGGTAATGCAAATGGGCTCTGAAAACTAGGTTTCTAGTGCGAGAAATAAATTATAAGCTCTTAATTAACTTCCACTAGATCATTTTCAGCGACAGAACAACCTCCAATATATCCTTAGCGCAAATGATCTCCGGGATTAGTGACAAGCGTAGTGTAATTGTCCTGTTTTCAATATTAGAGAGTTCAACTGACAAACACTCGTCTCAGTAAGAATCTTTTTCGTGAGCCAATGGACAAAGAGTTAAATGTAAAATGTGTTGTACTGTGCTATCTGGAACAGAAACATGGACTGTGCCAAAGAAAAATGAAAAGAGTATTGGAAGCTTTCGAAATGTGCACATGAAAAAGAATGAAAAAAGAACATCCTTGAAACGACTGATACGTAATAATTTAATAAGGAAGTGAAATACTAACAATATTAAAGACAGTAAGAAAAACAGGAAGATAAATTGATTAAGACATTGGTCACGTAGAGATTGTATACTGAAAGCTTGAAGCAAATATATAGGAAGATTGAGGGAAAAGAGGAAGAGGAAGAAGACAAATGTAACTTCTTGACAGGAGATAAATCGTAGAAAAAATGAAAAACCAAGATTGGAATATATGAACAGGGTTAAATTTACCTTGAAGGACCTGTCGCTTCACATAGCTATGATTTTTTTTTTTTTTTTTTTTTTTTTTTTACTGTAGTTGTCGTATCAGTGTAAGTTAACCTACCTGTGTCCCTAATCAATTCCCTGACGACAGTTGTTGTATTTACAGCATAAATAATTCACATTCTGCTGAAGACATTCATGTGATAAGTGCATATACATTTGAAATAAACGATAGGTTATACAGGCTACTAACAAGTTAGTGAAATATTTTAGTTTTAATTTTTGTGGATAAAGTGGTTACTCCTTGCTTTTGGAATGTTTTTCATTAAGCAGAATATCTCAAAAAAAAAAATTTTTAAGCATTCCTTACTTCACTTCTGTATGCAACATTTTTTTTTAAAGGCACATCCTATGACACTACATGGTGACTTTCCTTCTCGAAGTCAAACGTTACCGCCTGGACCAAATCATGACATATACAGAATTCCATATGGAGGCAATGCAAATGGTGGTGAAGGTTCATCGTATGCACAGAATGGGTGAGTATCGAAATTACTCGTTAATACTTTTGACCTTTCTGTATGTGGATGTTTCAACAGATAAATGCATGAATGATGACCTGTAATTAGATGAAGAGTTGCTGAACAGAATGAATATATCATTAACATTATTTTAAATGATTTATTTGAGCAAAAATTGATGAAATAATAATAATAAAGTGTTACACCAGTGTGCGAATTAACGGGAGGGATGAGGGGGATTCCTCCCCTTCTCCATGTGAGTCTGTATGTACACACATGTATAATGTGAAAATGATTCATCTCGTTGTTTTCTTATCAGCATCATTTCATTCTCCCTGTAAAAAATCATTAATTCGCACACTGTGATACACTGTTACTAATAACATGGAGGTCATCTTATTTCCCGATTTATGTTGAAAAGTTTTCGTTCTACTCATTCAGTACCTTCTAATTATAAATAATTTGAAGAAAACACAAGTAAAACTAATGTAAATTTCAGTTTTTGATATAGTGTACTGAAAAATAACAAAAAAATATATGTTACAACAGTAATCTCATTCATTAGTGTATGAAAAATCTTTAGATTGGTGACTTTGATTCCTCCTTTACACTGAGTAATGAGTTAGAAATATTGTACAACATAAAAGAAATAGAGTTAGAAATAGTTCTAATTCTATTTTCTTTTCTCTACTAACAAGTCATGCAACGGGAGCTGTTCCAAGGAACTGGAATCCAAATAGGTCAGACGAGATTGTATTATCAGACAATGCTCGAGGGAGGATGTTCCCTCGAGACACCAGAGGACAAGTTCAGCAGGGACCACTCAGCCAACCTGGAATGGTGAGCTAGAAAATATCTGGTTTAATGAAAACACTGCTTGCAGTGTTCATAAGAATATTTGATATCAATGATAAAAGTTAACCTTGCCATGTACACTATATCAGTGTTTCGCTTAATGTTTATAGGTTCATTTTTTAAGTTAGACCAAATTGTGAACTTCGGTATCGTTGGTGTAAACATCAACAGAACACTTACCTAAACCTGTTTCTGTTGTAATGTATTTATTTTCCATCTATTTAGTACAAGTATATCGGTTTCGTCAGTTTACAGATATTATGTAATACACAATACATTACATACTTAATAGTGCAGAAATTGTACATTACATATAATTACATGTTCAAGACACACAGGTAACTTGAAGAGGTTCTGTTTTGGAGGCCTAATCAATAATTCAAAATAGGCCGGAATTGAACACGGACAAGAGAAACTTATATAAGTCTTGAACCTACTTTATCGATGAAATACTTGGGGTGCCGGTACGTAAATAATAACATTCCACACACTACTCCTTAAGACATACATCTAATAATAGATCAACTAAACACATAATATTACTTTAAAAAAAAATTATTGCAATTCGTACATTTATTCACGATAGCATATATATTCTTGTTCATGCACTTTCTAACAGACATGTCCGACAAAAATAAATAATAAAAGATTCTTACTTAGCAATATTTTAATATAATACGGCTTTCTTCCGTGTTCTGGCAACATTCATAAAATAGTTGAATACAAAATTCCAAAGTCCACTAGTGTCGAGGATGGTAAAATGTAAATATATTAGCACAACTAACATAAATGCCTACATTTTTTTACATATCTTCTTTTACATTCACATGTAAACAATATAAAATCACATATTTCATTTTCTATTAACCTTTGTCAAAACCTGACGAAGCTACCAGTGGGCTAGCGAAAAGCTTCTTATATTTGATCACTACATTTCCGAGGGTATATTTCATTTGTTCTACGGACTATTTCCCCGAATAGGAAATGCAGTTAATGAAGTACATTTTAAAGATTTTTCAAACTTATTTTGAGTCTTGATTTCATCGTTTATCAATATCTGTCTTGATATTTAAAAAAAAATCATATTCTTCCTTCTGTTAAATTTGTACTCACTCTTGTTAGCAACATATTCACCACAATCTTTTTAAAATTTGAATCAGTTGATATTTATAGATATTAAGTAAATGACCAGAGTTTGAATGCAGAGCTGTACATGGGTAATTTGGATTTTGGTTTCATGCATGTTATTTTTTAAACCACTTTTATTTTATAATCTGAAAATGTATATAATTTTGTTAGAATTGATTGGCACAAAATATTGCACCATAATCTATTACTGAATGGAATGTAGCGAGATACGAGCGACTTTAAGATTTGAGCTGGACTTTTGTGTCTGAATTTACATCAGTTATTTTTCGAAGTACTCTCCGCGGTGGTCAGTCATTTTTGGCAGCATTCTGGAAACTTCCTGATCTTACTTTCGCATTCTTTACTCTGAAGTTTAAACTATTTCAGGACGATACTTTTCACTTCTTCATTTGATCTGAACTTCTTTCCTTTCAAAAAATCCTTTAATTGGTCATTAACTAGGTAGTATTTACATGGAGACACATCAGGACTGTACGAAGGGTATGGTGGAACGTCCCAACCTAATTCCGTCAATGTTTCTGGTCACCTTAGTTGTATGAGATCTAGCGTTGTCTTAAGAATGTATATTGATGAATTTTGGTGTCTTGTTTCTCAGTGGTGGCTTAAAAGACTTCTTGAGGAAATCGTGGCCAGTGCTAATGTTCAATGCAGAGCTAAGATCACTTACACTAATCCTTCTGTTGTCCAGTATGAGTTCCTTTACCCGCGGGATTATGACATTGTTAACAGCAGTTGCCGGTCTTGCATTATTCGGTTAGTTGTTGAGGCTTCGTCTGCCCTCGTTGAACGTTTTACAAAACTTAAATACGGATCAACGGGATAAACACAACTCACTAACCTGTGCTTCTTTCTGGTGAATGTCACTGGCACTTACACCTTCCTTGAAGAGAAATCTGATAATTACTATTTTTTTGCAATGCCGGAGTTGTCATGGCAATCAGCGAAACAAGTGACAGAATATCGGTATTGCCAAATGGACAATAATAATAGGTATGATTTTTAAAACAAATTTACGAGAATTAAAAGCAGTGTTACCAACAGTAATCACACAGCAATCTAAAGGCAGCTAAATGATTATCCGAAGTCGCTAAATTGGCAACACTGATCAAAAGTCCAGGTCATATTTGAATGCCCTCGAATAAGGAGTTCCAACTCAAAACTTACTTAAGTTTTTGCTATTTGTAACACACAGAATAATTTGCTTAATTTTTGAATAGGTCTAATATACGATCTTCCGATAGTAAATATTTATAAAATTTTAATCTTAGGAAAATAATTATTATTATTTACAAATTTCAGAAGTATGTGTGTTTTTATCTGAATTCTTTAAAAAGATAATTTCTCGTCGTAGCAATTCTTCTGATTTCCCACTAATTTATAATACAACGTCATCTACGAATAAGGTGAAACGAGTCATTTTATCACAGGCTTAAAGTGTGTAGATATCGGAGGTAATTTCGAAAATATATTAGTTTTATTTCGGTTCGATTTCTTTTATCTTTTCTGTTAATGTCAGTTTCGGTTTTTAATTGACACACTGTATAAGTAAACAGATCGAGAATTTTTCCAGCAAAAAAAAAATATCGTTCAGGCATATTGTTAACAAATGTCGTTAGAATCTCGCTCTTTCTCTCGTTTTTTTACAAACTTGGTATATTCCTGTGTAAAACCTATGTAACTGCAACATTTCGCATTGCACCTTGATAACTTGCATGACTGCTTATCGAACATGGGGAGCAAAGCCCCTCCGTAAAAGATTTGTACAAAAGTATTACTAGTGTGATCCGAAAATGGAGATTTCTCTATTATTACAATAGACTTTCATTGGCAATACTGTTGGTATTAACTCCATAAATGAAGTGTATCAATATTAAAAATTTACCAATAATTTAAGTAACAGGATTGAGTGATAAGGGCTCGGAACTTGATGAAATTTCATCTTCTTTCTGAGGGTTTGAGAACCGTGCTGACTATAACAGAAAATCAATGTCACCTAAGACTGTGGGGGGGGGGGGGATGCATTTTTGTTTTTATGTGTATTGTTTATATGTTTTTTCACTTTTAGGTCATTCTTTTTTGTTCACTTTTGAGAGGTTTACTCTTATTTTCCAACACTTTTATTATCATTAACTGCTTATACCTCTCACATATTATATATATATATATATCAATGGTCACATGATAACCTATTCTGCGTTTAGCAAAATTTCTATTTATTTAGAAAATTCTGTGCCGTTTGGATCAGGGATTTTGCCAACCTCCCAATGGGAAGTGTTACCCCTCCAAGTCATCGAGCACACACCTCCAGCTTTAAAATTTTTACTGTTAAAAATCAATAGAAATTCTACAAAACACTCTCCGTATACCCACCTAACTTTGTCTTTACAAATCCAAATTGAAAATCCTGGCAGAATCTCTATTTTAAGTTACCTTACAAGTATTTTGTATTTAAAAATAACTTCGAACGCATTACATTATTTTGAATTAATTTCTTCTACATAAAATTCCTGTGTATGCTAACCTGTTTAGCATTGTCCAAAGAAAGTGGTTGCTGTAGTGACTAAAGCATCCAGTTTCATAACATTCAGACATTATTTCTGAGTATCTGCTGTTGTATATGTATAAAATTTAGCTTTGTGTTAAATGATTTTCAAAAGCGTTAACATAAGATAAAAACTAGTTAAATTTTCGCAATATGTAACACCTTTTTACTTTACTTTTTAACATTTTATTTAAGTAATATTAATTCTTATCAAGTCATTAATCCATAACACTGCTTTTTTTTTTTTAGTAGTGTTTGTTTACCAATGAACTTCATGTTCCTTTTAATTATCTCTGTAATAATTTCTCTGCATTATCATAAGTTTTTTTTTCCTAAAGGACATTTTTCAATGTTTTTATATGTCATCAATTTCCGGATCCTGGTTATAAATAAATAAATACGCTTTTCTAATACATATTACCTGCTCTTTTTCAGATGCCTCATACGAATGGTCATATGGACGGTGCTAGAAGCTTCGGTCAAAATGGTACTGAAGGTCACATATCAAACGCTGGCCAGATGCCTCCACCAAAAAGCCCAGGACTTATAAGACATCCTGAAGCTCCTAAGCAAGATATGGCAGAAAGTTACGAATTGACAGGTATGAGACCAGAGTCTGGTGATAAATCTGGCACAGCAGACCAGAGACTAAAAGATAAAAAGTGCGAAGAGTTACAACAGAAAGATAGCGAAACCAAAGGAAGTGGTGTTCCGGGTAAAGCATTTCCTACACGCACCTATCACCAGATAAAAGATATGATATCGAGTAGATTTGGCAACAAAGTGGTTCAACAACAGCAGCAACAACAACAACAGCAACAGAAGGATCAGTTAGAAGAACAACAGAGACAGGACCAAAGCCAACAACTTCAAGATGGAGAAAATGAAAGAAACATTGATCAAGAAATTCAGAGCTTAAATAATGCGGTTGGGTCCAAAACTCCTGATACTGGAGGACGTAAACCGGCCGTAAATAACAGCTTTAGAAAAGCTATTCAACAGAGTAGCCAAAAATCAAATCTTCAAGATGACAGCTTACAGCTATACCCGGAAGATGAACAGCAGAAACAAGTACCATATTCAAGACTACCGATACCAATTCGGCTGTATCCAGGTGACAGTGTTAACCAAGGAGGTGTTAATTATAGAGACTCTGGGCAAGGAGGGGAAGGTGCAAGACAATATGGCGGACAACCTCCTGGATCACGATTAGTAAACGGTGTTGACGACTACCAAATCAATGAGAGTATGTATTGCCAAATGCGAAGGGGACCTTACAGTGGTATCATGTATAACACCAACGGTAACCAGTTACTCGCGTCGGATTTACAACGGCTCAATGAGACTTCTCGCGAGCAATTTACAAGTCCTGGGGAACCCACGTACTCCAGTACTCCTTATAATGGACCAAATAATCCAGGTGGCAGGCAAAATACTCCCAGATTTGGACCACCAAACGGAATGACTTCTGAGCAGAGTATGTATGGTGCTACCAGACAAGGGAACACATATCAAGCTCAAAGAGTTGCGCCAGGTTATCAGGGACATAACAATTTATATAAAGAGAATCCCAAACAGGAATCTCAAAGGACAGATGGGGGTGACAAACAAAGTGAAAGTGAGAAAGTGCAGGGGAAAAGTGCTGGTTTGCAGTCTTGTAAATCTGATGACTTAAGAGGACAAAATCCCTCTAGTGTTGGTGTAAATAAGCATCCGAACTCTCAGGACAATCCCAGTGGGAATGACATGAACAATGCTTCGCATCCAAATGTGTACAGTGTAACGGCGAGCAACAAGAAAAACTCAGATCAGACCAAAGAAGGAATTGAACAATCAAAAACGCGAATGAGTAATCATTCTTTGCAGTTGGGTGAAGGATTTCCTTCAAGAGATCAAGGGCAGGAACAGTGTCAATCGGGTGGAAGTTCGGATTATGAGAAACGAAGTGGACAGTCGAACACGACAGATTCAGGAAGAGGGACTCTACCCAGTGGGCAGTTTTTGGGAAATAGAAGACCCGAGGGAGCTGCCGGATTGGACACGAGCACGGAATCAGATATTCCCTGTCCTCGACAAAATGCATACGGAAATGTTGGACTTTCATCGGGTAAGTATCTATAAATCTTTAGTGAAGTGCGGGATTAATATTAAGAGTGAATTTATTAACAGTGTAGTATCGTGAGTGAATTTCACCTATATTTACACACAGCAATTTAGTGAGATATCTACTACAAAGAACTATTTTAGAAAACTTAGTTTTAATTTCAATTCTTGGGGTTAATTGCACAGCATGTAAGACAACCCCGGTCTAGTGAGAAATTTTAAGATCGAATGTTAGGATATTATAAAACTTGTACTGAAAATGTTAGTTAAAAATAACTAAATATTTCAAGAGTCGAAACAGGAATAATTTAGGCTTAATTGTGTAGAAGTTCAGATTTCTGTGCAAAATATATATAATCTTAGGCTTAAATATATGTATTGTACATATCCAGACACATCTTGGACCCTTACCGGGACGGGCGTATGCCATAGTGCTGTTACCACCCATAAAATTCATTTTATCTTATCTTGGACCTTTACCCGAAACATGTTGAAACCTCCTATGTACATGTTTATTTCTACGATAGATTTCCACCCAACTTTCCCCTTAGTTCTTATTTTCTAAAAATCTTTCATCAAGCAATATAACATCACATACACATCTCCCAGCATAATTGTTTTATTTATTTATATATTTTTTACTTGTTCAAATTTACTTTAATTTATTATACAAATCATTAATACTATGTAGTCAGGCAATACAAACTAAAATGTTCATATGTTACACACACCAGTAATAGTAATTAATTATTTATAGAAATTAAGGTTGCCATAATTCTCTTCCACTAAACAAGGACAAAGGTATTACCAACTAAATAGAACAGATTATCGACAAAATAATAAATATCTATGCATGTGATATTGTTTTGACATGTAGAACTTTCGTATACGGTACTTTTTTTTTAACCACTTGTTATTGCAGTGATGCTTTTATTATCATTGCACAGGGTCAATATTTTTCAACTTGGGACTGTTGTATGAATATCAGTTCAACTAATATTTACCATATTATACTGAATGTCAAGAATTGTCAGAATTGATGACAAACTTGACTTGTTTCTGGCTACACTTCACTGAAAACATTCTCTCTACATTGACATTATGACCAGGCAGAGAGAAGTAAAAGTGAACAATTTTTAACAGTTCAGAATATTGTTTGTTCATTTGAACCAAAAGTACGTTATCAACGTTTTACTAGCTACCAGAATATTCAATTTTACAGTTGATTTCTTTTCTTGCACAATTAGATTTCATAAGGAGAACGAATTACATACCGGAAGATTGAAGAACGATGAAAGAGACGAGAATCCGATAGTTTACTGACTTTAATCTATCACTTTTAAAATATTTAACAGGATTTGAGTCTTCATTCATTTGTAGTAGAATCGAACGGCTGGAGTTTGAAGTACATTTCTGTACAAGATATACAAGCCTTAACACCTACACATAGAAAGAATAATTTCTAAAATCTGGGTTTTTAACTCAGCCGGGCAGGACATTCCTTTTACTACTCAAATCCAGGACAATCTCTGTTTTCTAGGACGAATGGCAATCTTAATAGGAAGACTAAATTGTCTGACGTTTCTCGCATGATCAATGTACGTTTTGACGAAAGTAAGAGATGTAGAAGGAAAGGGCAATTACAAAAAAAGTTTAAATACATAGAATTTATTTTTACTTTCTGTATTTAACGTTTCCTTTCGCGCTTTTTAATTCTCTGAAGATGTTCAATAGAAGTGAATGAAACGTCGGACAATTTATTCAGTGTTCTGTTAATTGGAGGTCAGGCCTAGTAGTGATGTAGATAAAAATGCATATTAGATAGTATTTACAAATTTTGTCACCCAGCAAACCAACGCTACCCTTGATACTAAGATAGGGGATAAATCACCATAAAGATTACTGGTACCGGTATCAATCTTACCGAAGAATTTTAAAGGAAAAGTATTATGTAATTAAAATTACCATTTGTTTTTATGAAAAGTGACAAAGAATCATTTTATAGAAACTAAATGTTTATATCAAATATATACATAATAATCAAATGTCTACTTTATCTCTTGTTGCTCTCACGAAGGAACTTAAGCGTAAGTAAATACTTTCCAATTCTTATTCTAAAATAACTAACACACTTCCATACTGAAGAGATGCTCAGATTTCCTGATGCCTATTTTTTTCGAGACCCAGGTTGGCAAACGATTAGTACGTTTGCTTTCTGTGCGCGTGATCTTAGATTCAAGTCCCGTGGATCCATAAACGGAGTGGTTCGGAGTCCACTTTATCGAAAACTGTTACGTCACGTCCTTGGAAGCTCATTAGCTCGTTTAGGACCTTAATAATAACAAAGCCATTTATCAACCTATTGTCTTCACTAAACAAAACATTTGATTGATTTCTACATTCTAGCATACCTTACAAGTAATTACTGCACATTCGTTCGTCCTGAATCAAAGCAATCAGAAACATAAAAATTAGGAGAGTTAAAATAACAGAAGGGGATAAAATGGTATAGAAGATGTAAAGGTATGAGAGACGACTTAGCTTTCCAAAGAAGTTCTATCGTGTGGGGGTCTGTCCGCTGCAGTCCACCATATTGGAAAGTCCACATTGCAGCTACAAGTGATAGGCTAGCATACGATGGTCCTCCTTTAGAAAATTAAGTTGGTTTTATACTTTTACCTGTGTATTCACTTTCATCATTTTACCTCATTTTATCTAATCCTAGTGTCTAATGCACTTTATGATATCTATGTATAATCAACGAAAATCCAAGTATATAATTGACACTCCAGGAGAAAGCATGTGTAGTTTAAGTACATGTTGGGTTCTAGCACCCTTTTTGTGCAAAGATATTGTTGTAGAATATCTTACAGGACTCGGTTATTTTAGTTAGTATAAATAACCACTTCAAAACGCAAGGAATCCCTCTAAGAAGTATTTTGTCAGTCATGAACTTCGCGCAAGCACATGCCTTGATTGTCGAATATCGTTTTGCAGTCTTACGTCATTTACTGTAGAGTTGTTACCACAATTCACTTTAAATACATATCGCTGTAAAAGTACTTACTTCACAGCTTATGTTTAGAGAAACTTTATTAAGAATGACTCATACTGTCACATACTAGAATGTTCATTCTCTGACACATTCTGTGTAATTGTAATATAAACTATTTCATCAGAGTATTTTTTTTTTTCTTCAAGGCAAAATTGTTATGTTATACAACATAGCCTGGATCTCGCACAATTTGAGAGAGGAAACATGTGCAATTATATATACACCCAGAAATTTAGTGCAAAGGTACACGTGAACCGAGAAAGGATCCATGCATTATTTGAAATAAATCTGTTTACTGTTAAGAGAGAATCCAGTTAAATTTTAGTTTGACTTCCGTGCCGCCTCTGAGACATTCTTTTGGTAACGCGCTTAACAATATATGCCATGGTGGTGTTGCCAGAGTTGGGATAATATCATGTATGTATAAAACAGTAACGAAATAATCCCGGCAGCATAGAATAGAATGGAGAGAACGCTTTAATGGCGAGTAACTGACAGTACATGTCTGCACACTAGCGCTCTGCCTCAAGTTTAAACTCAACTAGTGTTCGGATTTCATGCTAATAATAAGTACAGACATTAGAAAACTTGTACTCTATTAGATAGAAAATCCCAACTGAAACACACAAATAACAAAATGGTTCTTAATTATAAGTAATTTTCCATGTTTATGGAGTTGTGTACTATGTGAAAGTTTTTCTGTTTCAATTTTGTAACATTTCTTTATTTTCTTGGTAGACATAAGTAATGTGTAGAAAAATAATCCCGCAAAAATTTCATTTTTTTTTTTCCAGGAAATGATTCTGAATGGGTGGACATTGTAGAGAGTGAACTGCGCCAAATATTGGATCCGAAAGTCTTACCAGGAGGAACAATTCATGGCACTCCGAGCAATGTTGCCAATTCTACAGTTAGTGAAAGTATGTCCATGACGCCACCTTTACCTCCTCTCTCGCCAGGAGGATCGCCAACAGTATCGCCATGTGCTTCACCAAAGATCCGAACGTACAAACTTGGTGCGAGGTGAGTATCATATTTATATACCTTATCGCATCTCTTCGTTTTCTAAATAAAAAAGTAATGTATAGTTGACGCCCATATTAACCGTCATGTAGACTATATATTATATTCAGTCTGAAGCTTTGTCTCTAACTGAGAAACATGTGAAAATAAATGATACTTTGTGACAGAAAGATGTTAAAATCATTAGTTTGAGGTAAGAATGTTAAGAATAAACTTTACCAAATGCGTTACACAATATGTACCGTGGGAAGCGTGTTGGTGTTGAATTATGATTGAAATTGGTGTTAAAGAACGAACAAGAAGAAGAAAGAAAATAACCAAAGAAGAAAATTTAATTGGTTCCTTCTGCACTTTTTTCTCAACGCTTTTATGTAATCGGTAACAAATTTCAGCGACTTTAGAATTTAAAATTTTATGTCAACATTGAATACTTGGAATTTGTTTAATATATACAGTATAAGGGGGATGGAATGTTAGATTATCAAGATAGAGTTTTATGTAATTAACCCATAACTAGCGATAGCTCAGATGGGAAAGATATCTTGACAAGCGAGTTGGAACTTTGAACATGTACCTAATTTATGGGAAGCTTTAAGTCTGTCAATATCAATACCTACTTAGTGACTAAGCTGAAAGATATGATTGTCTTTGAACTGAGAAACTTGATTAGTGAACACATATATTGTCAGTCAATTACTTGTATCTCTTCGGAATTGCTTATTTCTTGAAGTAATATTTTCATTAGTCGACAGGCTATTATATCCCATGCTGAAAAGTGATGTAGAATATTCTCGACGTTCTGCTACTAACCACCAAAATATGATAACATTAAATTTTAACTTAATCGAGTAGCTGGAGTATTTATGATATTCGTGTATCCACTCATTATGATTAGGACCCACTTGGAAAATTGTTATTTTCAGCTTTGGAGAAAATTCGTACTTGGAACTTTAGGATTCATTGTGATTGTTCTTTGTACGGAGACGAAACCTTCTCTTTTACTAATTCAGACGAAACTCAGCAAATTCTATTCTGTATTTTTCTTGTAAGTAACATCAGCATAATATAGTGTTCTATTACTTAGCAATAAACAAATCTAGCTACAATACATTTGTTGGTACGACAAAAAACGTATAATATAGTGTAGGATGCTGATGATAAATGCAATGTTGACAAATGTTTCAAAACTCAAATGAAATACCTTCGAATACAGAAAAATGAGCTTGAAGAATTAATATATCTTATTATTTTTATTTCCATTAATAATAGCTTGCCTTCGTATGTGAATAAGCCAGATCTTTTGGAGGCAATGCATCAAGGAGCCAAAGGAAGTGGGAAGCTGCCACCACAAACAGGAAAGCCTCACACCCGAGGAAATACCACCACGAATCAAAACAATAATCGTAGCTGGAGTAGTCGGAAAATGCTCAGTGGAATGACGGAGAAGCAAAAGCCTAGCACGAAGAAAGACCAGATGCCAAATAAAAACAAAATTCCTCTTAGTAAGTTTCCATTTTTTCTTTATTTTTTATTTTTTTTATTTTGTATTTCAGTTGTGTTTTAATTATGTTAACCAAATTTTTAATCTTGGTATAGGCAAATACAGCCTTCACGAAAAGACTAACAACGATGGAGAAAGACTGATAACTTTCGCGATTTCGAAAAATCTACTGGTAGAGAGGACGTCCTTTGAACACAAAGACATACACAAATACACATGGGTATCTCCGGACGGCAAAACTCTCAACCAGATCGATCACGTATTAGTAGACAGACGATGACATACCAACATAATAGACGTTAGGTCGTACAGAGGAGCGGAAGGTGACACCGACCATCAAGTAGTAATCACAAAGTAAGGGAAGAGTTATGCATCGCGAACAGAGAAAGCGAGGGGTCAAAACAACTCAAATTCGAAGTGAAACGATTAAATAATCCGAGTATAAAAGCAGATTACCAACTCGAACTCTCAAATAGGTTCGAAATCTTAGCCGAGTCGAGTAATAATAATGATGATATTAATAATAAAATTGATGTAACTAAGATGTAGGAGGCAATTCGTGAAACAATTAAGAGCGCAGCGAAGGAAGGTGTAGGTGAGAAGAAATAACAGAAAAACAAACATTGATTTGATGAAGAATGTCTTAAGCTTCGTGAGGAACGAAAACAAGCAAGGCAACGATGGTTAAGTAATAAAAGCGAAGCAAATACCAACCACTACAGTAACGCGAAACGAAACGCCACACGCGGGTTCAGAAACAAAAAGCGAACATATCTGACGCAGAAGATTCAGGAGACAGAGGAAAACGGGAAGACAAATAACATACGAGATCTATACAAAGGGGTAAAGTCGTAAGAAAAGGTTACCAGCCGAGGTTAGGAATGATTAGAAATGAACGTGGAGATCTTCAGGCGGATTCGACTAAAACTGTTGATGTGTGGAAAAGTTATTTCGACAAACTTCTTAATGTACACAACGGGGAACAAACAGGAATTTGAAATCCATACCGCAGAACCGTGGATTCCCGAACCTAGCGAGATTGAGATCGAAATGTCGGTAAAGAACTGAAAAATTTCAAATCACGAGGAATAGAAAATATTCCAGCCGAATTAATTAAAGCGGGAGAACGGCACTAATCAAGGAACTACATAAATTGATAAGTGCTATATGGAGAAAGGAGGAGCTTCCAAAGGAATGGAAAACCTCAATAATAAATCCGATTTACAAAAAAAGGCGATAAATATTACTGTAATGATTACCGCGGATTCTCGTTACTTCCAACCTGTTACAAAGTATTAAGTAATATTCTGTTAACACTCCTAAATGTATATGTAGATGAAATAATTGGAGATCATCAATGTGGATTTAGAAGAAATAGATCCACGTTGGACCAGATTTTCGCCTTGAGACAAATTTTGGCATTGATTTTAAGAAACCATATTATTTTATCAAAAGGGGAAAGTTATACAGTATCCTGATACGATTTGTAATTCCGAAAAAACTGGTTCAACTAGTGAAGATGTGTTTCAGCGACCCCATAAGCAGAGTGCAGATAGGTAATAATATGTCAGATAGTTTCAAGATTCGCAACGGAGTGAAACAAAGCGATGCCTTATCACCACTACTGTTTAACGTTGCATTAGAATATGCGATTTTAATAATTAAAGGGGACAAAAAGGACTATCATTGAATGGTTTGAATCAACTTTTCGTATACGCGGATGATGTCGATTTAATATAGATGCACTACAAAGCGACACCGATGTCTTAGTAGAAGCGTGCGATGAGATAGGTCTACAGGTAAACATAGATAAAACAAAATACATGATAACAAGCCGAAACACAGGGAACAACCGAAATATACACATAAGAATTAGGGATGAGGTCATAGAGAAAGTAAACAAATTTAAATATTTGGGAGCATACGTAACAAGTAAAAATAAGGTCACGGAAGAAATAAAAGGTTGCTTAGTATCGGACAACGCATGTTTCTATTCAGTCCAAAAACTTCTAACATAGCGATTAATATCAAGGAAATTGAAATTGAAAATATACAGAACGGTTATTCTGCTGGTAATACTTTTCGGTTGCGAAAGTTGGAGTACGACCCTAGCAAATGAACGTAAGTAACGTGTGTTTGAAAATAAGGTTTTGAGCAAGATATACGGGCCGAAACGGAACGAGATGACTGGAGAATGGAGAAGACTACGTAATGAAGAACTCCACGGACTGTACGATTCACCAGATGTTGTAAAAATGATGAAACTGGTACAACTAAGGTGGGCAGGCCATGTAGCTCGGATGGGGAGAAAACGAAGATTATATTCTATCCTGGTTGGAAGACCGGATGGAAGGAGACCATTGGGAAGACCGAGACGTCGTTGGGAGGACAATATTAGAAGAGATCTTCGAGAAGTAGGTGTTCGTGATGAAAACTGGCTTGATGTTGCATGCCCAGGATAGAATCCAATGGCGAACGTTTGTTACTGCGGCGATGAACTTGCGAGTTTCATTGGGCAGGTTGTGTCTGATTCAGATGATGATATTAGCGTTCTCTAAGACTTTTTTTAACATCAATATGTATAGAATTTGTCAACATATAATATACATGTAAGCTACAAGTAAGCTATATGAAAATTAAAATTAATTGCAGTCTTACCCTAGATACAATATTATTTATAGGTAATAATGAGTGCACCAGATCAAGTCTTGTTGACAAACTGTAAATTATAAACATTATTAAAATTAATATGATATGAACACTTTAATGGTAAAAAAAAGAATAATAGTTTACTTAGAATATTCTTAAAAATTTGATCTGACTTAATATGTTTGATATGTTTAAAGATTTTATTATAAAATGTAATGCTTCTATTCATGATTGATTTTGCAGACAGCTGAGTTCAGTTCAGTGTGCGTTTCGTACAATTTTTTATTGTTTCTGATAAAATACCCATGTGCATCATTATTCTTTAAACATTGTAGTTTCCTTGATATTTCTAAGACTTCTTAAATATGTATATAGGTGATTCTCAGAATATTCAATGTCGGGAAAAGTTTAACCCAAAGTGGACGCTGAGGACTGTCAGTAATTATTCTAATAATTCTCTTAAAATTTCTTAAAAGTTTTGTTGATGATCCTAGAACGCAATACTGTATTTTGTGAGGGATCGACTGGTTTAATATGGAAGTTAGATGGCGTATGAGATAGGTTATATGAGAGAGTTTGTTTATATGTCCTTCTCACGTAGATCTATATGTCAAAATAAATACCTAAACATTTCAGACTTTCAGAGAATTCGCAGAATGAATTATTGACGGTTATATCTTGCGTGGGCCGTAGGTTAAAGCCCCCCCCCCCATTTTTTTTAACATTTAATTAAGTTTGTTATCTGAAAACCATTTTTCTATTCGTGATGCATAAAAATCTGACATTTTTCAGAAACAGTTGAAACATGTAATGCAATAGTGGGCTAACTCCAAAAACGTTGTTTCGAGAAAAGAAACTTTAAAGTTTCGTTATTCCTATGGCTAACATTGGAGAAATTAAAAACTCTCGCTTCTATCTATTCAGTAAATACGAATATTGGCTTGAGCTAGTGTGTATTTCAAAGGTATGCCTCGCAAGATTCGTACATCGTTAATATTCAACAGAAAAGGAGATATAGTACAGGCCCACTAAAAATCTGATTAGAAAGAAACATGTTTGTGTTTTGAAAGCCGTATTGGCAGATAAGAAAGTGGTTACATTTCTATGAGAATGTACAAAAATATTTAGCTGTGTGAATCTTGTTTTGTGGCTTTTAAGACAACTGTAGATGTAATCGGTGTACTTTTTATTTATTTTTTTGTGCTTTAAATATTAGGATTTGAATTTTCTGTAAATAAAAGAATTTTTTAAAAAACGTTTTTATTCTTTATAATGCCTAAAGGTTTTCGTTTATTTATTTAATATTCTGTCTGTGAAAGGGGTCCAAATTTTATGAAGGATATCATTATCAGTGTTAAATGATGGTTTTCTAGAAATTATGGTGCATGATCAATCAATGTGTGACCTAGCTTTCTACAGGTTACGTGAAGATTTGACACTGTGCTTCTCAATGCAAAGGTGTTTGGACAACCCTGAAACCAGGCATGAGGCATATTTTTTGCTAATTCTAATTTACAAGTTTCGTTTTGCCATCCCCATGTACTTTTCTTTGCATGTATGTCCGATAATTACAGTTGATCCGAGTAATCCTTTCTGACAAAGACAAAGGTTATATTTTTTTCGTTAGGAAACAAAAATGGGTATAATAACCGAATATTTCAAATTCATCCGAAAACTCAGTCAACAAAATTCCTATTGACGAAAAAAGATCAGAAATTTGTAAGCCTACCGAGTTACCCAAAGATTACGCAAAAACAATTTTCAAAAGTATCAAAATATAATCTGCATTATGTCCGTCCAAGAATGTCGAAAAATCATTTACAAGCTACAAAGGTAACTACAGTTATCATACGTTTATGAAATAACATGCGCGTGGAAAGAAACGTACATTGGAATATTGAAATAAACGAAAATTGGAATAACAAACCTGCAAATTAGAATTAGGAAACATGAAAAGGTTGCAAAATCCCCAATCCCAACTTCAAAGTTATCCAAACACCTTTGCTTAGGAGATCAATGTATTGAATCCTCACATATTCTAAATAGAGTTAAGTCACATATTGGTTGAGCAGTAAAAGAATTATGCTTCGTAAATTTCTAGAAAACTATCACTTAACACTAATAGGGGATGTTCGATTCACGTCATATACAGGGTGCTGGTTTTGATTGACCAACTGCCGCATAGACAGGACTCGCAACCTAAGAATTTCATTGTCAAGGAATTAAATGGTTTAATAGGGCAAGCATAGAAATCCCATCTAAGCTGCATTCGCCAATCATAAACATAACTGTAATAGATTTATTGGGCGTGATTTGCTACGCCGACCCCGCTTACGCCATTACGTGTTCAGATATGACGTCATTTGTGCCGATATCGCCGTGACCTTAAACGCCTGTAGCTCCGAAACTAAGCAGATTTCGAAATTTCTTCAAAAGAACTTTCTTCTTGTTTTGATGTAAATAAATTAACTTCCCGAAGATTGGACCATGATTTCAGGGACATCCTGTATAATTCGTTGAGCGATCACCAAGCAGTGGAAGCCGACCAGGTAACCGCGCGGTCTAAGGCGTTAGGCCAATTCGAAGGTCACGGGTTTGAATCCCGACTGGGGCATGAATGTTTGTGGATTTTAACTAGATGTATAGGACCAATCATGACGGGACGAAGACTAAACTGGTCCATACAAAATAAAGTTTACTAAAGATTTTTTTTAACCAAACAGTGGGACTACAACCAGTAACGAAACAGTAAGTAATATAAAAGAAAGACTGATATCAGTGAGGCCAGTGCACATATTTGTCGTTATAAAGTTCAATGAACGACAGTCTTATTAATCGTAATGTAGACCAGTTGTTGATTTTCTTCCTTCTTTTGTTTCAGACTCCTTGCCATCGTTTAGTAGCTTGAGAGATGGCCTTGATAATGGTGATATCACATCGACAACTACAGGACTTGATCTAGAATCAATGCTTGACTGTCAAACAGAAAACACAAGCGACGATGATCTCAGTACTACCATTGACACTACAGACGCTCATGCCATTAGGAAACAGCTAGAAGGATTGGAAAATATGTATTCTGAGGTAAGATGCGGAAGAGTTTAAAATAGTTTATATAGATTGATTTCATTACGCCAACATAATAAATACCCTTCTTTCCTTTTGAAGGTTCAACTCGCGTGGAGGTTCTTGAGTTGGGCATGTTTATTTAATAAATTATCTTTTTGTCATTCTTCCTGTTTCGCACTTTCTGTAGTTACACATAGGTCCATGCTCCACGACAGCTCCATTCTCCTACTTGTTTTGGCCCTTCCGTCTGGTACGGTACTTACTCAGTAGTTTATTGGTTTCCTACACATTATCTGAATTTCTAAAATAAATATATATTATTGATTTGTTTCTTTCGTTTTTGATAATTTTAAGTAAAAAATGAAATAACCTCATTTACATTTTTTTTTTTAAATAATGATTTTCCGAGTGCACTTGGGAATAGTATTTCGAATCTGTTAAAAAAAAAAGCACTCGATTCCGGTCAGGTTCGTTAACTGTTTACGCTGTTTTAGTTCTATTCATGAATTCAGTTATATAGGTGGCAGGCAATACTTGCGCAGTTTAGCGTTTGGAGTTCTTGTGTTTTGTTGATTTTGTTTTCAAAATAGTACCAAAAAAAAAACGCGTTATTATTTTAAACTCTGATCTGTTTAGCAATAAGAAGAATCTAAAATTGTGTTAAATGTTTT
Organism: Lepisma saccharinum; assembly: GCA_022664845.1. NCBI lineage: Eukaryota > Metazoa > Arthropoda > Insecta > Zygentoma > Lepismatidae > Lepisma > Lepisma saccharinum. The sequence continues at coordinate 19,962 of JAGDQP010010510.1, read as the reverse complement.
GGAGTTATTTATTAGTTTTAGAACAAGAAATTTGTCAGAAATGTCTAAAACATGTTAATTTGAAAATAGAAGATTTGCCTGAACTTCGTAAGTAGGGCACTTTTAAGATCTTTTGTAGTTTTTCGTGTAGATTTTGTTCACATCAGGGAGGGCATGAAAGAAATATTGGGAGGTGTCTTGCAGAGAGTGTAGTGTGGTCTGGTAAAATTCTTGATAGAAATTCTTTATATCTTTTCATACATTTCCATGATTACTAAACCGCAGTGAGCTTAAAATTTTAATATTAGATTTTTTTAAAAAAACGAGGAATCGAGGAAGAAGCCTGAGCCTTACACAACTTAAAATGTGGAAAAGAAAGAAATGCTGCCGCATACTCTTGTGGTCAGCACTAAGTCACCACTAGTTCTTCATATCACATATGGCAGGAAGAAATCGTAGGAAGAACCATGTAAAGCTTATTTTTGGTATTCAGATCAATGGCAAAAATATGCTAAGTAGGGTTCGGATTTTTATAACCTAGAAACCTCTGTAATATGCATGCATTTATGTCCTTAAAATTAGCAAAATATAACCTTAAAAACTGATAATATGACCAGTAGGATATATATGAAATTTAAAATGATTGATATTTAAAAAAAAACATATCAAATATAATTTCAAAGAACAAACTGTAATACATACATTTCCATTCATACACGCACGAATAATATTTGAGATAATTAGTGAGAAGAAGCATGCTTTTCTAAAATAGAGAATCAGAAGAAAATGAAACTTACAAAAAAACATTTTCTGGCTCTCATAAAAATGTTTGAAAAGTACAGTGCAGAAAATGCATTAAAAAATGTTGTTACTTCACGTGATCCGCCGTTTAAATAAGTTTGCGAAACAAGCCAGGAATTTCCTTTCAAACACTGGAAGTATGTTCTGAACACGAAAATATTCTTTTATTCCACACTTCTGGGCCATAGTATGCCCTAACCGGAAATATAGTAGAAAATATGCATTTATATGACCAATAAAAACAGTGTTATTGATTTCAAAACACAAGAAACGATCTTAAACTATCGTAACAAACAGAAAACCAGTCCCGGGGAAAATGCAACGTGTCATAAAGATCCGAGCCTTATTAGTTTAAAACTAATTTATAAGGAGACTCTACGCTTGATTTGGTGCAATTCCGTTACAGAAATAGAAGTGACTGCAGTTAAATATGTATTTTTTTCGCTCTGTTTTTGTGTTCTTATTGTGTTATTTGTTTCAATGGAACTTTTCTTTCTTTTTTTTTCAGGTTTTGAAACTTCTAGGTGTTAAGAAGCACGGGAGTCGGTATCAACCATCGGATCCCAAAATAAACAAACGGAGGTTATATGGAAGTATGTCTTCGTTACCTAGCTCTGTGAGCAGCCGTCCAGTAAGAGACAAACGAAGACAAGAGGAACGGAAGAAAGTGAAAGACATCAAGGTACGAATACTTGGTTTCATTATCAATAAATTCTGTCGCTACGGATGTGGTAAAGTAATTCATGGTGGTATCTCTGTATCATCACGTTCCAACTTACAAGGAAACCACATGGCTTTGAACATTCCGATTTGGACGAAATTCGGTTCAGAAGCATATATTTAATACTGTCTGTAAATTCTTTCCCCATGTCTGATTGGCCGAAGATCAAATTTAGCCATTTTCTTTTTCTTCCATGCAAAACCGCGACTAGTTGCTAATTTCAAATTGTCAAAACAAAATCTGAGATCATCCTTTTGCGCTTTTTGAAGAAATTGATTTTCAGTTTTGCAAATGTTTATGCCCACAACATTTAACTACTCAAAGGTAGTAATCAAGTTGTATTTCTTTTAATTTAAAGAAGCCAAAAGATTACGTGATTTTAGGTTATAGTCGGTGACATGTCTAGTACAAGCTGGTTATGATGTTAGTTAAATAATAGCATAATTTACAAATATTATTCTTTGGATCTTATCAAGTATATCATTAATTGATTGACTGAATTGTTATTAACGTCCTAAATGAGCCAGAGACTAAACAAAATCTACAGTTTCTGTAAAATGGGCTCGGAACTACTTCGTTCAATGGACACTCGTGCGATTTGAACCATAACCAGTGCTTAAAAATGGCTATATAAGAGGTAAGGGTGTGGGATAACGTGCCTTGTGAGCGGAAGAAGTAGCGGCGTTTTACAAGAAAATCAACAACCATTTTGAAATCTGAATTATGGGTACGATATCTGATTAATGTGTTTTTAACATGTAGTGAAAAATATATATTAATATACATTATAGAAATTATTATATGAGTCAAATACAGAGGAATGCAAAACTCTTGAACTGGGTTCGTAGGTTTATTGATGAATTTCTGGGGAATATCACACTATTTTAACGAAATTTAATAGATTTCGCTGTAGTAAAATTGAAATTAAATTACAGCAAATATCTTGCAAAATTTTAGGTTATTGGAAATTTTTTTGTTTTTCCAGAACTCTCTTAGGATTATTTGATATGCCATATCTCCTCATTTCCTAACTTCCAAATGTCTACCGGTTCATACCAGCTCATTTTAAGCCCTGTCTGTGACAACGCGCACGGGAAACGAGTGTGCTAACTTCCCGAGTAACCAGTGAGCACGTGTATCATTGATGAATGTAACGATGTTGGTATTACGCATTCTATTCAGTCACTTCAGTCATATCATTCCTTTATATTTAACCTCGTTTTCATTTCGACGATCAAATATTGTTAGCTGCTTTTTATTTCACAATTAAACTCAAGTTTGGTTATTTAGGGCTTACTGTTGCTAAAGGAGTGATTTTTTTACACGAGAAAGGTTGCGGTTTTGATGTCAAGGACATTCAAATAAGACTGCCAGGTTTTGGTTAAAAATATCAGTGTTCGAAAACAGTGAACATATCTTTATGTTAGCAGAATTCTTTCATTGTCTCTTGAGTGTTACCAATATCTTTTCAATCCCTTATACAAAGAATGAACCCATCTCAACCACATCAACTCTCTTTCTTTCAGAGTTTTCTCATCCTAAATTAATCATGTATTATTCCAGTGCTCGCTTCCTGAATCATTTTCAACTTTTTCCTTTCTCTTAAAGTAAATTTCTAACTCAAGCATTTACATGCCAGTAGTCAAAATTTCAAGCATACCCCGCATTACAGCGCTTAAGACTTTTGAATTGACACTATCCCCGATGATTTGACATTTGCTTTGAAATTACTGTTCTTTAGCGGTATGACGTCGTGTTATCTGTTCGTTTACAAACGCTATTATTCTGTAACTCTGTAATTGAAGATACTTTATAATTCAGGGTGTCTACCAGACGAGAAAGTCAAGAATAATTCATTAACTTTTTTTGCTTCAGATTATAACTTTTTCTGTCTAACAACATAATATTATGTTGAACAATTCTTACAGTATAGAAAGTTACGCAAGTTATATAATAATAAAGAAAGTTGAAGAAAATGTACTGGAATTTAAAAGAAGTACCAAAGAAGCAACAAAATGAAAATTTAAACATTCTTCTTGATGTGTAGACTGTAGAGTACAGTAGCGACGTTTCATCTTAAACTCGAGACTTCATCAAGTTACTTGAATGTACTATTTTTACATAGGATAACAATAAGAAAATGAAAATGGAAGTACCTTTACCTATTTTCAATATCATACTTTGTTGTGTAACGTCAGATAACAGTTTCATGTTTAAATAATAAGTCCAGCTTAACAAGTTAAAATATATGTTTTAAAATTAAAATTTGTTTCTTATTCTGTGATCGGCTAAAACCTTAATTAAGGAAATTTTGGTGGGGGTGCTGAGTGTTTCCATGCCTCAATTTGCCTTTTGGGTCAAGTATTTCATTAAAGAGGTTATGAAAAGTGGGGGGTGGGGGAAGGCAAAAACTGTATTCCTGTAAATTTGATACATACTCTTTCACTGAAATTCTTACGATATAAAAGATATGAGTACTCGTTTACAATTTCTTCTGTGAAGCATATGCATCGATTGTAATATAATGCATTTTTTTTTCTTACAGGGTATCAACAAACGATTTCAGAGGTTAGAGTCTCATGTAGTGACTCTAGCGCGCAGTGTTGCTCACTTGTCTTCTGAAATGAGAACGCAGCACGTCATGATTCAGGTTTGTACTTCTGTTTTGCATGTATAAATTCTTTTTTTTAGCGGCTCTTTTAATTAACTTTATTTATTCGCCTTTAGCGCAGGCTAGCGCCTCGATGAAAGCAAGTAGAGAAACTGACTTCAGATTTAGTTTCAGAGACCTAGCGAAGGGCATGTGGGATGGAAGTCGGCTAGGATCTAGTTTCGAAGGTATCATCCCAGCATTAGGCTGGTTTAACTGAGGTTAAAGCCTTGCAAAACCCTTAGTCAGGATGGACGGCCGCTAGGATGTGAAACCAACGCTCTACCAACTGACCTCTAAACGAAAGCAGGCTAAACGAATCAGCAACGTCCATTCACATGGTGGTTTGCAATCTGGTAACACTACAGCCCTTTCTTATGGCATTTTTTTGTACTATACACACAGAGCCTTTAATGCAGGGTAGCGTCTCATTGATCGCGGGTAGGGAGAAACTGTTTTCAGGTCAATGACCTCGGTTTACTGGACCATTTTCGATCAAACTTTCCGCATGATACAAGGAAAAGTTAGTACATAGGTTACAAATAGCTACACAAATAAAAATGCATGAAATACTTACCTGGCAACCAGTTTTACATTTCTACATAACTATCACCTACATTGAGATACTTATCTCAGCAATGTATGAGCATGCCAGTACCGTCTTTGGGTGGCAGCCGCAGCCACATACCGTTCAACATCTGTATCATCCGCGGAAACATTTACCGCCAAGGTGAGCTTTGAGTGGACAAAATAAACACTTTTCTTTCCATACATAGGAGTAGGACGCATTTCTTATCAACATTCCTCTAGGACGGTAGCCATTTTCAAGCTGCACTGACACGCCCTCAGTGATTGGTGGTGCTGCTCACTGATTCAGTACAAAGTACGAGTGTGCTGTCACCTGGTGACACCTTGCGAAAATACTCCCGGCTATTTCTTGTGATCCTATACCTGTTTGTTCTATTCTTATACTTATATGAAATTCGACATATCCTACTCGGATTTTCTTCACCTTCTCTTCCAATGTTCACACTAATGTACAAATTGACGCTACAACTTTCTTTTTTCTTTTTTTTTTTCTACTTGCACTTTACTACGTTGTCATCGGCTCCGTTCTAACCTTAAACTTGTTTTAGGACATTCCACTGTAAGTGGTCCAGCACTGGCCGCTCAACTAATCTCATTTTGTGTGTGTGTCTTTGGTGTGCGAGTACTCGTATGTAATGGTAGTTCAAAACCACAATTTCCTTTCGGGGGGATGGCAGTCATATTTGTGTCATGATGCGCACCACATTCTCAGCATGCAGGCATTTACGGAAACCTCAGTTTCTCAGTCCAGGTAAGTCGTAGCTTCTTGGATTAAAAACTATTAGACTGAGCATATTACAGGCTAGTTGTAATTGCTAACATGGCTCCCCTAATATTCCATGTTGTCAGTGTTCGATTTGTTATAAATTAGTAAGGGGGGATCCTGAGACTAGAGGTTGCTAGTAAGTTTCAATATATTGCCTGTATTGGTAGAAATACAAAGATTTTATCCCAGGTTGGAGTGATATTCGGAATCAACAACCAGGGATGAAGTCCTCACGCACCAGGGAAAATCCCCGGCATCCCTCCTGGCAAATCGAACACTGCATGCTGTAAATCTAATGTGGATTCCAAAATGCTGTTGAACAATATCTAAATAATTACATTTTAAAGATCACTTTCTATATAGAAGGGATTCTTGCTGTCGCTTGAAAATCTGTTTGGAGGCACACAGAGTACTGTAGCCAATGCCTATAAAATTTTAAGCCTCAGATTTATTCCCTCTCTATACTATAGAGGTTTAAACATATGATTTTCTAATATTTTACCAAAGTTTGGAGTTGAAAATTTCTGGTGAGGGACCAAGTAGGAATCTGAAATTTTCACAGACACTAGTCCTATAGAGTAGTATTATCGTGCAAAAATGTGGACTTTGAGTTTCCACTACTAACGGAGTTACAGCAACTTTATATGTAAAAAAAAAGAACATTTTATTCCAGAGAGAGAGAGCGAATTACCTGGACTAAGCAACTGAGGTTTCCGTAAATGTCTGCATATTGAGAATTTGATGCGGACCATGACATAAATACGGCGACCGCCATAACCGAACGAAGTGGAATAGGGAATTTTGTTTAAAGTTAAAGGGGAAATTATTCGGGTTTCGTTTTGAGGGAAAATATTTCATTTGAAGTTGAAGCTGATTTGGTTAAAAGTCAATAGTACTAATATATTTCAGAGAAATACTAGGAAAAGGATAAGGGAATCTGATACTGTTGTAACTATTAAGCAGGTAATAATTCTGTTTTGTAAGTAATGTGAGCCCTATAGATAAGAGGTGAGTTAATTGAAAGGTGAAAATTGATAAAATCAATAATAAAAGTACTGTTAATATAATATCAGGAGATAGTTTAATAAAAATATTAGTTTTGGAGATTAGTGATGAAACAAACCACCACATACCAGTAATGATAAGCAAGCAAGAACACAAAGGAGGAATTGGTACTACCATAAGCTTTCAATAAAAATAATGGTCTTGTAAACCATAAATGAGTTCTACTCTGAAAGTATCCAGAGAAAATAAATTCACAGAACTTTTAAAGTATAGTCAAAAAATTCTACATTTATTGTTATTTCGCATGTTTTTCTTCCTAGTCTTTTATTTGATCATAGTAAGAGATTGAAGAAAGCATTTTCGTAACATAAATACGGTATATTTAAATGCATGTACGATTTAATGTCAATCTTCGGTGTAAGACATGTAAATTTATCTTAGGATTGTATCTATGATGGCTCCCGGCTCCCTCTTAGTCTTTGAAAGTTCAAAACGAAAAGGAAATTCAGATTTTGTGAACTTGATCCCATCCATAAACTTCCCCCTTCCACATACACACCTGGAGAGAGAGAGAGAGAGAGACTCGTGACCGAACGTTTAGAAATAACATATCACAAACCTATTTTTCATTGTGGTATGTGGCAATGTTATTTTATTGATTTACTATATGATAATAAAGGGTATGTTTTTCTCTTGTAGGAAGTGGAAAGTATTCGAAGTGAGATAGCGCAGCTGCGAAACAACCCAATTCGATCTCAATCAGTTCCCAGATTGAACGCCATGAGAGGATCTGCAGAATGGGACAATTTTGCAGCTGCGTTGCCCTCGTTTGCCAATCCCAGCCGAGTGAAAAAGCTCACCAAATTCTTCGGAGACGAACCTCCACTTCTGCAGTTTTTCCTTAAGAAACTGGGCTATGAGGTAAGTTAACAAGAATATTTCGGTATCATTTATATACATTCCACATATATATTTTATTATTATTATTATTGAAACAGCATTTATTTAAAATAATAATTGTTGTTTTAGTTCCATTAGCAGGTTATATACTTGTACGTGTTTGTAGATATTTTTTTTTTCATCAAAAACTTTGATTTCATTACACGAATGTTTCAAATTGAAGTATGTAGTTAAATGCAAGATTATATGTAATATATCAGGTTATTGAGGATCACGTAATTGAGAATATATGTAATGTATCAGGCGATTATTGAGTACTAATTGATGAGATTGTTTCCGTATTAAATACTAATAGACAGAAGAACATTGTTGCTTACGGTTATTAAATGATACTAGAGTACAACATTAAACTGTTTCATTTTCTTCGAAAGTGTAATGTGTCGTTTGAGCAGAAGCAGCTGATTATTTACACATATCAAAAGTAGATGTCGCTATTTTTTATAAGAGATTTTTAATGAGAAACTATGAATTCATTAGGTAAGATTAGTATTGTCCCACACACTGTCGCTTTTTCTGTAAAGTTGTTTTTTTTAGGGGCGGGGGTAGGGGGAAAGTATGCTGAAACGTAAATGACGTTGTTAGCAGGTCTAATAAATTTCTTCAGTACAATTTCTTAGATATCGTTGGCTCTTTCTAAAAATGTACTTCACAAACGGTTTTCTAAAATTAGAAGATGATGATAAATAATGTTAATCACACGTCATACTGATTGGTGTACAACAGACAAAGATAGTAAAAAGGTCAAGAAACTGTTACATACCTGCCCAAGTAGTGAAAAAAGTTTTGAAATATATCATACTGTCTAGTTGTGATAGTAATGACCTTGATTCAGTTCTCAAAGTAGTATGAATTCTGTGGACAAAGTACTCTTTATACTTTGCAGGGGAATATGTGGAAAATAGGCTTTATGAAAGTGCATTAAAAGAGAGAACCCTTTACATCTTCCTATTTATTAAAACGTGGAATTTTCTAGTCTTTAGGACTAGCTACTTCTAGATATTGAATAGTTTAGACTCGGACGGAAATGAAGCCCAGAAGGACTGATCTTCCCAAGTAACGATTTTGCAACAATTATACTAATTAATGTTTGAAACGTTAACTGAAAACTAAGGTGTTCCTTAATTTAACTAATAGGGTTATATTACAAACTAATTCGGTATCCTGACTGCCTTTAGAGTCAATTAAGAAATCCTCTGTTCCTTGTGTAATAAGTCACAGATCAAGTAACGATTTATTTGGACAGGAACGTAAGTTTTTAGAAACTATCAAGATAGGCATAAATAAACTTACTTCAATGTCTAGGATATTTTCAATAACTATTTTGATTGATTACAAAACTAATCGGAGGAAATTGAATAAGCACCTTTCTGTATCTAATGGCTCGAATTGAAAATTGCACGTAATATTGCTTTAAAATTCTTACTACTTTAAAATTTCAAGACAAGACAAGAACAGGAATTAAATCAAAATTTAACTTGATTATAACACAATACGTTCATCTTAGTTAATTGTAGAATTTACTTCAAAAGTAAGATTCGTCAAAATTTACTTTTACTTTCAGAGATCAGTTGATCCGGAACCAAAGTAAGAAATACATTTGTGTTAGTTTTGGGCGAAAGATTGAAGTTGTGGTCTTCGTATCGGCAATGGGGTAGTACGCAGATTTCATCCTTACTGCCTGTCATCCTGACGGAGAGGTTTTCCAGGTCTTTCCTTAGTTTCAGCAGACGAATCAACTAAGGGCCTGACTATCAGCTGTCCTATTTATGTTTCCAGAACAGAGATTACCTAGGAATATCATATCTCAGGCTCAACGAGCTTAGGCGAAAACCGACTCTTTATAGGTGAAAACTTTATTACGGTAGTTTTAGCAAATTCAATTAAATGTAAAATTCCCAGCTGCCTCCTTTGATCAAATAGACAGTACTTCTAATGAGCCAATAATAATAATAATTTCTTCAGATTTCTGTTTCGATATGCCTCACGTAATGCATAATGTTTAAATTAAAACGTGGTGTGTTTGCTTCGTTTTCAGAAATACGTGAATGCATTCGATCAGGAAAAAGTGGGTCTCATGGAGCTGCCGTACTTAACAGAAGAACGCCTTCAGAAGATGGGAATTCCAATGGGGCCTCGTTTACGGATATTACAAGAAGCTCAAGCATTAGTTCGCCAAGAAAGATACAGTGTTTATGTAGTATAGAAAATGAAGTATTTTGTTGGTGGCATTCATCACTGCCTCTTTTTTTTTTTTTTTTTTTTAAGTTTGTACATATAATGTAAATATTAAAATGGTATGTATAGAACAGCAGATATGTATTTTGTAAAGTGTATATGTAATGTATGTATGAAACGTGTGAAAATGAAATTTATGACACACAATCAGTTTTAGTTAACCGTAGGGCCCCCGTTTGTGTTAGCTGTTGCTCACAACAAACACCATCTCTTTGTATGTGATTACAAAGTTGAATGTGTGTTTGAGTAATTATTTTGTATTAGTAAGTTTGGTCGTATGGTAAGTGCAGTTTATGGTAGTACTGAAATTTAAATTTATTATTTTAGAGAGTTTTCTCCATTATTTATTCAGTTGTAATCAATAGCTTTGTTAATACTCGTGTTATGAGAATGGGTTATGATCAAAATTAACCCGTACAAGTCTCAATGACTTATCTATAAGCTAATACGACTTGAACGAAATTACTACATAGCTTATAATTAAACCATTACGGCTTTGTACGAGTTAATGAATAGAATGTTAGCCATGAAAGGAAGACGTTCAAGCCATATAGAGTTTAGGTTTCTGATTGCAGTGGATCTGGTTGTTGGATTTGATTTCTTTGTGGTTCAATAATTTCTTTAAACACAAATGTATAATCAGATTCATAAAAAAATGTCCAATGGGAAGGTCATCTTCCTTTTTCCTTCGATTATACCTTAAATTATTTTCCTTGAATATACAATTTTCACGTAAACAATATTAACCAGTTTTTTTGTTTGTTTGTTTGTTTTTTTAATTTTTCCTTTGAGACCATGTTTCGAAGATTTCCGATTTTCTTTCATCAGGTACAAAATAGTATACAGTATTGAATATTTCAAGTAAGAACATAAATTGATGCACAAGATCCTTATTATTTTAGCCTCTGTCGGAATATCAAAAGTAGTTAAAATGGAGGAGGCAATTGGTACGTCTGTTGAGTTCTCTAATACTGACGGTGTTTTCTGTTCAAAGGAAACTCCATGAAACTACCATCTGCATTGTATGGTTTCAATCGCTTCCTGATTATCTAGTTATTACCGTTTTCATCACATTCCTTAACATACATGTCTTTCCATTCACTGCACACTCGTTAGCAGAAAAAGAGAGGAGCGCTGTCGGTTCTTTAGGAATCGCGAGAACAATGAACGGGAATAACGCTCTGAACTTGGTGAAGTTTTAATGCGTGTTCACAAAGATCAGAGTCTCGTACGGTTTGTCTTTCTCTGCATTCTTCTTAGCTTGATGGACACAGATGTAAGTCCATCATGAAACTGAGTCATCCAATTATCATTCAGCATTATATCTATGAAATACTCAAATATTAAGTAAAAACGTATTAAAAAAAAAATAATCTGTTATAAAAATATACATACAAGTCATATGATTACGGTGCTTTATACAACAATAAGTGCGTGTAGATATTATTGTAGTATTTACTGATAAATGAAAATAGTAGACTTTATCTAAAACTTATTTCTTACCGTTATCTAACGCGTAACTAATTTGTGTTGCGATTTAACATTTTTTTTTTCTCTCTCTCTTCATTTGTTCATTTTGAAGAAAGTAATTACTTTCCTGCTCCAAAAGTGTTAGTAACATCAACGTATATCGCAGAACATAGACTAATTTAAAGAGTGACGCTTGAATTCAAAAAACACCGAAGAACTGTGGTCTCAATGATAATTGTAATCTCTTTTTAAAGTTGTTTCTGTTTAAACGAAATAATATTAGGTGCAGACATGTGTATTTTTCAATGGAGATATTCTTTAAAATAAAAATCCACTTTTGAGTGATAAAATACCAAATATTATTTCCCACAGTTACCCATCTATAAACATGGGTACTTTTCATCCTAACACACACACACACAAGGCACCGTAATTCCTTTACCGCACAAGTGAAGTGCATTATCAAGAGACACGTATATTCTTGTGTTAATTATATTAGAAATATAAATAATAAAAGATTTTATGAGATGCAGATCACTCAAAAAGAAAAACTAATTAAAATAATTGTATTCAAATAAAAGTAAAAATATATTTTAGCGCCATTGAATTAATAAAAAAAAAAAGCTACTCCTAATACTAGAACTGAAGAAAGAAATGTGCCATAACGCATGCTATTAAAGAAGAAACACGATTCGAGGTAAAAAAAAAAAAAAGTACACAACAACGAAAGGTAAAATGTAGGCGAATGGATATTGGTTATTTTGGTGTTGCACTTTCAATGTTAATGGGAATTCTCTGTTTCAATATGGTGAAGATAATATCTTCAACAACTAAATGAACAAAAATTATATAAATTACTTTCCCATTTCTTTTAGCTAATTTCGAATTGATTACTATTTTCTTCGTAATTTGTTAACCCAAGCTTTTCTAAACATTTTATATATATAATGTTTGATTATTTCAAAGTTAGCAGGTAGTGTTGAATTGTGCATTTACTAATTTCTTCATGTCATTCGTAGACAATTAGAAAAATGTCATTAGATCATTCATTTTCTTCTGTTTTACTTGAAGTAACTTCTTGGAAATCTTTTTCTCTATAGCTATAGATGTAATATTAAAAACATTTACATATAATTTATTGCTAGAATCTCATGTGAAATTAAAAATGGAAAAAAAAAATAATGGACATGAAAATGCTAGAAAGTAAATATTGTTGGGTATGTAAATATTTTTCAGATATTTTTGCACGGTTGTTATATTGCATTATAGAAGACAGTTCCACATCTACAGTAAAAACCAAAGAAAGCTTAAACAAAAGTAGAGTAGGGTTGCGTTGTTTCCCCCAAGTTTAAAAAAAAAAAAGAATGCACACAAGAAAACAATGCGAGATTACAATTGTAGGAAATACTCTTCAATGTATTAAATAGGATTCGAGGGTAAAACAAGCACTTATTTTTTTGCACAATGAAATCTACGAATATGTAGATTTTACTTTATGTGTGGCACAGAAACTCTCATTGAAGAAAAAGAAAAGAAAAGCAAGGCTAACTTGTTACAAGTGCGACTTTTAATTGCAAAGATCAAAAGTTATTTAACACTTACATAGTGAATGTGATGTGTATACTAATATAATTTGTGTGTATGTATGTATTACATAAGTAAGTGCAAGTATTTATTGCACTTTAAACTCGTTTGCTGTCACAGAATTTATTTTTTTCTTTTGTATATCTTATTTTTTACATACTTATTCACGTTCTGTACATATATATATGAACCAAATGTTCAATATCTTGACTTTTTTTTTTCTCTAGAAAATGATAGGTTTATACTTGTAAATTGTATTGATATAAAACGTGTCTGTGTGCAAATATATGTTTTCCTGAAGATATACTGTGTGTGTTTTAATAAAGTATCAATAGTAGGGGACTATAGTAAGTTCCACCTGGAAGGGTTTTATTTTTAAATATACTACAAAACATCTGAATCTAAAGTGACTGTTTTTTTTTTTGTTTTTTTTTTCGGATTCTTTGGGAACGTCTGAATGGCCAATTCCGTATATCTAATGATTTGTATAGCTTAATTTAATACATTTTTACTTTTCATTATCACAGCCACATAACGTATATAGAAAAACTGTACATCTGGAAACGTTGAATTGTAGTTAAAGACTCTTATATCATCCTCCACGGAACATGTAATTAATAATACTTGAAAGAGATCTTACGACTCAGACATTGAAGTCGACTGGAGCAGCACTGGTAAGCCAGGCGGATTTGAAATTCCAGCCATTGTGACTGATGTTACCTAATTTTTTTTATTTACACTAAGCGAATGCCGTGATAGTATCAAAATCCTAAGTTTTTTTCCTGATGAAGGTTGAATTAGATTGATCTCCTGAACGTCAGGTGAGCTGTGAGGGCTGTGAGGTGAGCTGTGAGAGGACTTGAGGTTTAAGTTTTGACAAAACAACTGCCAGAATACTAGAATGAGTGATCACTTGGGCTCAGATTTTTTTTTTTTTTTTTTTAAGGTTTGGGAAGGATGCCGATCAGAATGAAAAACCATTTCACCCTAAACTGAAGCTAAAAACTTTTTTTTTTTTCATTTTTTCAGGCATATTGGTCATATTCTCGTTTTAAATCATTTTATTGGTAATTTGTTTAAGGATTTACTGTTATTTTGAACATTTTCCTGCTTACCTGTAAATGCTTGTAAGTTGTTTCACACATGCTAAATCCTAATACTAAAACAGAAAGAACGCTTAGGATTGTAATAACTCACGATAGAGCAGAGATGAGATGAGGTCACTGGAGAGGTAAATGAATTGGCAATAATGGGTTGCAACTGAAAATTAAACAAGAAATTGTGTCTGAAATGCTCTTTCCTTATCCCTTGTTCCTTAATCAAGACCATAAACATCTGGAAACGATTGAGGAACTGGCTGCGAAGAAGTCGAGGGGAGGTTCACAAAAGTGAAGCACAGCAAAACAATGAAAGGCCAAATTATTTTTCTTCGCCTACCTTCTGTGGTGCACGAAGACGTTCTTTTCGCCTTGTCTCGCTAGAACCGTATTACCAAACTCATCTTTCTTATTCTAACTAGTCCATTCCCCGTAGCATAAGAAAGAAAAGCAATCCGTTCCGTTCCACTGAATTTGGCAATACGGTTCATTACATTTTCACATATTTGCTACTAAGATTTTTACTGGACTGTACAGTTAAACGTAAGTATACGAATAATCTTGCAGCAAACATCTACATTTCATAACATTACCTTTTCCTGCAGGAAACTATAACTTTGAAAACTATCAAGTTTATTAAAAAAAATTTAAAAAATGTGTGTACTTACAGCAGTGTTCAAAGATTTATTTCTGCTTGTTAAGGTTCATCGCCAAACCTTCAGTTGTGCACAATTCACGTCCAAACACTGTTGCAGTCTTTTTGGAAAACCGAGAATTGCGTGCTGCCGATGCTTCTCTGGGATATTCAGAATCACATCACTTATTTTGTTCTTCGGGTCGTCCAGATTAGCTGGTTTCTGTGAACACACCTCGGATTACATGTCCTGATAGCCAGTAATCGCAAGGTGTCAAGTCTGGTGATCTGGCATGTCGAGGTATGGGTCCTCTTCGGTCCTCTTGAAATTGTTTATTAAGAAACTGACGAACTTCAAGGGCAAAATGCGGCTGCGCTCCATCTTGTTGGATGTGGACCTCATTGATAATGACTAACCTATGAAGTTCTGGCACATGGAATGTCTGTAGGATGTTCAGATAGCTGTTGCCATTTACCGTGTCTTCCTCGAAGAAAAATAGACCAATGATGTGGACCATTGAAACCACACATTGACATTAGGACTACCCCACGTTTGCATTTCGAACTCATACGGATTTTCGACCTCCCAAATTCGGCAGTTATGCCTATTCACTTTTCCCGACACATAAATCGTGGCCTCATCTAAGAACAAAGTCACGATCACCTTGCATGCACAGTCAGTACGAATTCTCGGTTTTCCAAAGAGACTGCAACAGTGTTTGGACGTGAATGGTGCACAACTGGAGGTTTGGCGATGAACTTCAACAAGCAGGAATAAAACTTCGAACACTGCTCTAAGTACACTGCTCTAATAGTTTTCAAGTTATAGAGTTTTAGTTTCCTACAGGACTTTATGGACACCCTTGTTTGTGTGTTACGGAGTAGATGCGTATTATGCAAGACTTACAAGTCGTCACATAAAAAAAAATATTGACCATAGACATGTTTCTGTAAGCCTTGCGTTTCTTCCTTTAATCCAGTGGCGGTGGGTGCTATTGTTTGCCCCGTTGCGCAACACTAACTTTCTTAAAGTTATTTAATTTTTAATTCAATCACTCTAAAATATAGAATATGTAATAATATTATACCCATCGGAGTTCAAAAAAGCCATAGTTTCCTTTAGAAAAAAAAGTACTTCACAAGTTCAGAGTTCAATCTTGGTGTTGTAATTCACGCGCACACGCTTTAATGCCTATCTCGCTACATAGCCTTCCCCTCCACTAGATGTTGGACTGGCATTTCGAATCAATTAGTACAGGAATTGAGAAGTTGCACGGCAAATGCAAGCTGAACGTTTCTGTTCATTCCTCCCCTCCTAGCTATGCATTGCTTCCACAAGGTGTTATTTGTGGCGAGCAAGCGACAAGACCTTCTCCCACGCTGCAGAAAGATCGTCTGCTAGTTCCCTTCATTTACTCGCAGTTTCACTCTATCTCTGTGTGTGTGTGAGAGAGAGAGCGTGTATATGTTTGTTCATGCTTTCAACAGCGAAGTTACCACAAAGCTGAATCTCGCGGGCGACTTTCTGGATATTGGAGTGACCCCTTAGTGTCGGAAGATAGACGCCAGAGCAAATATTTAAACTCGTATGCCCACCTCCAGTCTAATTCAATGTGGACCAAACTTTCAGCTCTGAAGTTTATACGCTTCTTATCGAATTTCATGAACATATGAAGACAGAAAGAGTAGAGGACACTTAATCTCGTTTGTCCACTTTCAGTCTAAACCAATATGGACTAAATTTTCAGTTCTAACTCAACTTTTTACGCATGTGTGGCCCGTTTTTTATTCATGTCTTAATTCTTGCAAAAAAAATATTATTTGCAGTAGTTTATGTTATGTACGTTTTAAATCCTGAGTTATTTGTGTAATAGTATACCGTACTTTGTATGTAACAGAAAATACTGCAAATAATATGTACTTTTTTTTTGCAAGAATTAAGACATGAATATAAACAGGCCACACAGCGATAGCAAGCGTAAAAGGCTGAGTTAGAACTGAAAATTTGGTCCATATTGGTTTAAACTGAAAGTGGACAAACGAGATTAAGTGTCCTCTACTCTTTCTGTCTTCATATATTCATGAAATTTTTGGCAGCATCAGCAGTCAGTCCAGTATCGCTTTTAGACAGAGGTCATTGTGGGCGCCTCATGTTACTTTAATCGCGAAATTATCATTTTAAAGCTATTGCATTGTATCGTCCTATCTCAAATGCTGTTTATATACATTGTTACGTTCATCAAGTGAATCTATTTATGAAGAAAGCTACTTTTATAAATAGAAATGTAATATTTTTTCTCAAATTTGCAAGGCGTGTGTACTTTTTTCTCGTAGTCCCCAATTCCCCCCCCCCCTCCATTTTAAATATTTTTCAAAATATTTTAAAAACTAATAGCACTATCAAAAATGTAAGTTCATAGCCCACTAGAGCTTACAAATTAACATGAAATCTGCGATCTCCATTGATGAGTGATAGGTTTTCAAAGATTATGATGTCATTTATTTGAAGTCTCAGCACACATCAATCAACAATATTTCGAGATCGTTGTCCATTGTATTTCATGATGATTTGTAAGCTCTAGTGCGCTATGAACTTATATTTTTGATAGTGCTATTAGTTTTAGAAATATTTTGAACAATGTTTAAAGTGTATGTGGAGGGGGGGGGGACGAGGAGCCCTTTTATAAGAACTTCCTGTCCAGAAGCGTAATACTGTCTTTGAACATAACGAGGATATCATTCAATGCATGAATAAGATAGTGAGGATGGAGGAAGAGAAGAATTTAAACACAATTTATCGCACTGAAGTACTCAAGAAAACACTTATTAGTAGCCATTTTAATTTCTGGCTCTTTTTTTTTTTAAGTAAAATAATGGTTCTTGTGGAAATTTTGTTTAATGAACTTCAAAATCGAGAAATTGACCCTTCCTTGGCACAAAAGGCTATTTTCCACTTTGCTTTGAAACAAATATTAGGCATATTAAAGACCAGCTTGATGATTTAAATGAAACAACAGAAAATACAAACACGGTATCGAAAAGGAGAAAGATCGAAGGAATAGAATGGCTAAGTGAAGCAAAGGAAGTATGCGATGTGATTACTTGGAAAGCAAAATCCTTACATTCACATTGCACGATATGGCAGCCACGCTGTTTACTCTAAAGAAATTTCCCGAGTTACTTTTGGAATTTTCCAAAACAAACTGTGGAGAAATTATGTTCAATTTACACATTTCCTGACAAAGAAAGTCTACGTCTTCACAAACTGTCTTCAATCCACTCGGCAGAAGAATTTCGATCAATGTCAAAAGCTGTGGACTTGTTCAACTGTATAGTTCAAAATAGGTTGGAGAAAACGTTTAGTGAATCTTCAAAATTTCTAAAACTGATATTAACAATACCAATAACAGTGATACAAATTTATAGTCACGAAAAGTTGTGACAAACTATCAAATTCTATTCTCAATATTATAGCTACGACATTTTTCTAAGTTTTCTCAAAAACATAACTAATTGATTTAACGTCTCTTTATTTGAAAATCTGGCCACTTCTTCTTTTGTGTATACGTTACATAATTTAACTCTACGTTGATTGATTGTGACTGATTAGCTACCCAATCCTCTCACACATAGTGAAAGTCCAGGCCCGCAGCCACGGGGAGAGAAGGGGGCTGAGCCCCTGTAAATTTTCCTTGCCCCAATAAATATATTTAATTTTATGTACACAGTGTATGTTTCGTAAGTCCAAGCCCTTCCCTAATTTTTTTTGACTACTCTTTGTGGCGGCGGGCCTGAGTACAACACCCAATGGAGACAACCACCGGTCGCCACTGCTCTAATCCCTTACTATGCATGAACTATCCTAAGTTATTGAGTCACTGAACTAACCTTATGCGTTCCCTGTTGTACTGCGGAGTTTTCATACAATCTTAGACTGTTGATCAACATACCGGGTTATGTCATAAGTAATGTAATATGTGCGATGATCGCTGCAATAACGCCATCTGACGAGCGACTAGTGAAGTAGACGGCACGTGCCATAGCTGATTCAAATAGAGCTCTTGCATATGCAGCAAGCAGTGTGTAGGAGAACGGTCTACTCCACGTTTTGGAAGTGTGGCTTGTGTTTGCTCATGGTAGTGTCGGAGGACCACATAAGGCATGTCATGCTGTATGAATTTCACCAGGGACATCCAGCCACAAAACATGAATGCCGTATAAGGTCAGGTGCCGTATATGGCTGTGGATGTACGAAAGTGCCAGAAGTTGTTCAAGAGGTTTCGGTCTGGGGCCACCAGCCTCAGTGATGAGCCACGAGAAGGGAGACTTGTGCAGGTGGACAACGATGCCCTGCGAGCAGCGGTGGAGGAAAATCCCATGCAAACTGTTAAACAACTGACCAGCGAACTCCATGTCACCTATTGGACCGTTCATCGTCATCTGCAGGACCTTAAATACGTGTCGAAACTCGGAAAATGGGTACCCCATGCGTTAACGCCTCAACAGAAACAGCAGCTAGTTAACATATGCAATTCCCTGCTCACCTGTCACAGACGTGAGCCATTTCTAGACAGAATGGTGACAGAGGATGAAAACTGGGTTCTTTACCATAACATTACACTCAAATAGCAGTGGGTACCTAAAGAGGGGGGGGGGGCAGGAACTGTGCCAAAACAGGATCTCCACCCCTGCAAAGTGATAATGAGTGTTTGGTGGGATAATCCATTTTGATCTCTTGCCACGTAACCAGCCATCAATGTAGATGTCTACTGTCATCAGCTCGAACGCGTACGAACTGCATTGTTGAAGAAACGTCCTTCTCTGGTTAATCGCAAGGGTGTGCTCATCCACGGTGATAACGCGCGTCCACACATGGCAAGAAGGACCTGTGCTAAGATCGAGTAATGGGGCTGGGACAAACTCCTCAACCCGGCGTTTTCACCAGACCTTGCACCATCAGACTACCGTCTTTTTCGGAATCACCTTTACGGGAAAACACTGCAAAATGAAGATAATGATCAACAAACAGTGACCCATGTCTTGGCCTCCAAAACCGGTGACTTCTTTCAGCGGGGGATTCAACAACTGGTTGGCAGGTGACAGAGTGTTGTGGAGTCCGATGGAGACTATTTTCCTGACTACTGGTAGTATTGCAGGTAAGTTATCGTTTTTTCCCTCATGGTGCATAAATATACGACATTACTTATGGGATAAGCTGATAATTCTACTGTCCTTTGGCATCAGCGTAGTTTAGTGGAGTCTTTGTGAACAGAGTTGTGAGCTTCATAATGTTCATTTCTGAGCAAAGTATTTTTATGACCTTTATAAATATTTACAAAGGGTATTATTAGTCGAATTGTTTTGTACATTAAAACCTGAAAATATTAAATAGTGTAAATAATTATCAACAAGAATAACAATATAATTGTTTTCCTTTTCAGTCTTTAATTGATGTTTCGCTCCCATTTTGAA